>MU186349.1:0-28014 GCA_016904865.1 Pissodes strobi
TAGACAGGTTCAATGGTTTTCAGATTAATACATTTCTAATTATACATGGTCCAGAAAATGTATTTACACAGGACAATGGGAATAGGTATAATATTCTAATCAAGTCAGTATATTATATAACAGGTCACATGGTACACTTTTAGCAACAACACCACTAATCACTTATACAACAATGTCACTAAAATTATAATCTAAAAAATCTTTTGAAGAATAAAATGCATTACAAATTAAAAATTCCCTGGCAAATTCTTAATACCATCAGGAAGATGATTAAAAAACTTTATCCCGAGATTTTACGAGCCGGTAGTAATCCGGAGTGGCAAATGGTCAAGATTAACTGACAAAATGTTAGAGATGGTTAGTATCCATCCATCCATAGAATATACCTCTATTAGACGGAGGAATGCGATGCTAAATGATTAATAATCATAATTAGGGTCAAATTAATTTAATCTTCTTGATAAATCAAATATCTTAAATAACACTACTTAATCTAAATGTCTCAATAATTCAGTGCGAATAGTAATTGCTGAAAAGCTAATTAAAACATACATTAGGTACTTTGTTATTAAAGGTTTTAGAAAAGTTATCACTACGAAGTCAATAATTAAAAAATGTAAAAATGTCTTTAAAGGTAATAATTTAACCACGATAAACCAAATGGCTACTTAAAATTTAACCTATTCATGTTTTGGTATTGCACCCTGTAACTTCTCACGATGAAAAATGCTGTTCCATGGCTACTTATTGCTATAATTAAAATCATTTATTGGTTGCCCCATAGTAATAATTTTGTTCAAAACTGTTTCTATAATAACATTTAAAATGTCACTTCCCTCGGGAGTTTGAGAAGGGCCGCTGATGAGCCACACATATTCATATTTCACACGGGATATATCAGTACTCTAGGCAGATGCCAATATATTGATTGTTATGAAAAAAGTCTTTAAATTGTCCGTTTTAAAAAATTAAGTTGCTCAAATTGTTATTATCATAAATCATTCTCTAACTCTAGCTGGCGAAGGTATAGTTACGCCACTGTTTCCATCGGAAATTTCAACGCTACAAAATCATTATTTTACGATCGAGGATGGAGTACATTGTTGGATAATATTTGATTTATATTTATTCAATAAGCTGGCATGACCAGCATTATATTCCCCGGAAATATCGATAATTTATTAAAATTCCTTCGAACGGTGGGTATCCTTTTTGGGGTTTTATCAACGCATTAATGCGCCGACTGCTATTTGAAACAGGCAAATAATTTGCGGTTAAAATATCTTCAATTGTCCGTCCATTGAATGTGGCCGAAATATTCAATGAAAATTGAAAATACTGTGAAAGCGGGCTAATCAGCTAAACAAATTTATTTGCAAATTGGGCAGGAAATATTGGTACAATAAAAAGCTAAACGAGAATTTTGAAATGCAAAATATAATTTATGTGTTTTTTTACCTATTTCACCATAAATATTTTTGAAAATTCCATTTTAAAAATAATAACAATGATACCAATGCAGTGAGTACTTTGTTTCAGGTAAAATGACAGATGAGGAAGTAATAGACGTAGATGGAATGCTAGCTCATGCTGGCGATTTTTCCAGATACCAAATAATACTAACATGTCTTTTCAGCTGGATAAATATATTGTCAGCGTTCCATTATTATGGACAAACATTTAGCAGTTTGATTCCAGGGTATACTTGCAACTCATCAATTTACAATCAAACAGATATTATAGATATGGAATGCTCAGTAAGGTTTTTCAAAAACGACACAGGATATATTGAAGAGCAGTGTAAAACTGGATGGATTTACAATAATACAAATACTCATGGCTACATAAGTATTGTACAGGAGGTAACGTATTTTAAATCTTAGTTTGTAAAGGAAGAAGTCGTCAATACACTTTAAGAGATCTCTTTGTCTCCATCAGGATATGAAGAAACTTTTATGAAAATATCTGCTCACAGTAGTTGCTTATTTCACTTCGTCACAGAACTTTCGCGAATTTTCAATATGTATAATTTAAAACTCTTTAAACAAATACTGAAAAATTATACTTTCAATGTATATAAAAGCATGGCGCAGGGCATAACTTGTAGAGAAGGATTAACAAGCGGCGTGGCCACTCGTGCCTGCAGCAGGCCCGAGGCCCTTCTGGCCTCGTTTGTGTGACCTTCGGTCACACATTTTTCGCCTCCCCCCACATTTATTGTCTGGTCACATTTGTAGTTTGCCCAGCCATATTTATTGCCACGCTCGTATCCGTACCGTGGCATATAATTAGAAAGCCCTTATAATTAGAGTTACCAATCGCTAGTCTAATTTTGCCGTGATAATTTTCTAATTAGTTGCCATGGTAACCGACTTGTCAACATCAATGGCTGATATTTTATATAATCTTTACCTAAATAAAAAATATCAAATCTCTAAGTCGTACGATTGACGAATTATGACGATTTTTTACTTTTTTTGGTTACCATAGCAATCAACTTTTTAGTATCAAATTAGGCTTCATAAACAATCCTAAGTACCATACTATATCTTTTATTAGCGATATACATATTATTAATTGGTTGCTATGGTAACCATGTTGTCAATAAAAATGCTAACATACTTTCACATCTAGTTATAAATTAAAGTCTCTAAATTTTACCTAATTACCTATTTATGACCATTTTTAATTTTTTGGTTACCATAGCAACCAATTTTTTAATATCAAATTATGCCTCTTAAACAATCCTAAGTACCATACTATATCTTTTATTAGCGATATACATATTATTAACTGGTTGCTATGGTAACCATGTTGTCAACAAAAATGCTAACATACTTTCACCTCTATTTATAAATTAATTAAGTTAAGTCTCTAAATTTTACCTAATTACCTATCTTATCTATCTTTGGTTACCATAGCAACCAATTTTTCAATATCAAATTGCACCAGTAAAACGATCCTGTATATAACACAATTCATTCCGATATTAATCCTTAAGGAATTTAGGCTATATTATTTTTCGGTTGCCATTGGAACCAATTCTAGTCAGCACAAATCTTCATCACCCATATCCACAAAGATCAAGTCTTTAAATCGTATAATTATTACTAAAACATATAAATTAAATTTTTTTTCTTAGGTGCCATAACAACCAATTTTTCAAGAATTCAAAAGTCAAAAACGGTAACAACTAGAGCAAAAGTGCAAAGGAACAAAAATACGGTGTCTTACTGAATATTTTCATTTGACATAAGGAAAAGAATTCTTTCCATGTTTCCACGGACAAAAATGCCAAAAAAAGGTAACTTGTCCTAATTTCACACCCTGTATTGTAACCCATCGGAACCAATATCATTAGGCTTCTAGGGTTTGTGGACCTCTAAGTCTGTGCCAAAATTCAAGTCGCTAACTTCAAAATTGCGACCTGTAAATGCCAGAAAACGGTAACTTTTCCTGTTTTCACACCCTGTATATTAACCGATCGTAACCAAAATCAATACGTTCCGAGGGTTTGCGGATCTCTATCTCTATGCCAAATTTCAAGTCGCTATCTTCAAAATTGCGACCTGTAAATGCCAAAAAACGGTAACCTGTTCTGTTTTCACACCCTGTATATTAAGCGATCGTAACCAAAATCAACAGGCTTCGAGGGTTTGGGGACCTTTACCTCTATGCCACATTTCAAATCGCTATCTTCAAAATTGCGACCTGTAAATCCCAAAAAACGGTATCTTGTCCTGTTTTCACACCCTGTATATTAACCGATCGTAACCAAAATCAATAGATTTCGAGTGTTTGTGGACCTCTATCTCTATGCCAAATGTCAAGTCGCTATCTTCAAAATTGCGACCTCTATATGCGAAAAAACGGTAACTTTTTCTATTTTCACACCCTGTATATTAACCGATCGTAACAAAAATCAATAGGCTTCGATGGCTTGCAGACCTCTAACTCTGTGCCAAATTTCAAGTCGCTATGTTCAAAATTATGACTTGTAAATGCCAAAAACTGTAACTTGTTCTGTTTTCACACCCTGTATATTAACCGATCGTAACCAAAATCAACAGACTTTGAAGGTTTGTGGACCTCTACCTCTATGCCACATTTCAAGTCGCTATCTTCAAAATTGCGACCTGTAAATGCCAAAAAACTGTAACTTGTCTTGTTTTCACACCCTGTATGTTAACCGATCGTAACCATAATCAATAAGTTCCGAGAGTTTGTGGACCTCTACCTTTGTGCCAAAGTTCAAGTCGCTATCTTCAAAATTGCGACCTGTAATTGCCAAAAAACGGTAACTTGTCCTGTTATCACACCCTGTATATTAACCGATCGTAACCATAATCGATGGTTTGTAGACGTCTACCTATATGCCAAAGCTCAAGTCGCTATCTTCAAAATTTCGACCTGTAAATGTCAAAAAACGGAAACTTGTCCTGTTTTCACACCCTGTATATTAACCGATCGTAACCATAATCAATAGGCTTCGAGTGTTTGTGGACCTCTATCTCTATGCCAAATGTCAAGTCGCTACCTTCAAAATTGCGACCTGTATATGCCAAAAAACGGGAACTTTTTGTGTTTTCACACCCTGTATATTAATCGATCGTAACCAAAATCAATAGGCTTCGATGGCTTGTAGACCTCTAACTCTGTGCCAAATTTCAAGTCGCTATCTTCAAAATTGCGACCTGTAAATACCAAAAAACAGTAACTTGTCCTGTTTTCACACCCTGTATATTAGCCGATCGTAACCAAAATCAATAGGCTTCGAGGGTTTGTGGACCTCTAACTCTATGCCAAATGTCAAGTCGCTATCTTCAAAATTGCGACCTGTATATGTCAAAAAACGGTAACTTTTTTTGTTTTCACACGCTGTCTATTAACCGATCGTAACCAAAATCAATAGGCTTCGAGGGTTTGTGGACCTCTAACTCTATGCCAAATTTCAAGTCGCTATCTTCAAAATTGCGACCTGTAAATGCCAAAAAACGGTAACTTTTTCTGTTTTCACACCCTGTATATTAACCGATTGTAACCAAAATCAATAGGCCTCGATGGCTTGCAGACCTCTAACTCTGTGCCAAATTTCAAGTCGCTATCTTCAAAATTGCGACCTGTAAATGCCAAAAAACGGTAACTTTTCCTGTTTTCACACCCTGTATATTAACCGATTGTAACCAAAATCAATAGGCTTCGAGTGTTTGTGGACCTCTATCTCTATGCCAAATGTCAAGTCGCTATCTTTAAAATTGCGACCTGTATATGCCAAAAAACGGAAAATTGTCCTGTTTTCACACCCTGTGTATTAACCGATTGTAACCAAAATCAATAGGCTTCGAGTGTTTGTGGACCTCTATCTCTATGTCAAATTTCAAGACGCTATCTTCAAAATTGCGACCTGTATATGCCAAAAAACGGTAACTTTTTCTGTTTTCACACCCTGTATATTAACCGATCGTAACCAAAATCAATAGACTTCGATGGCTTGCAGACCTCTAACTCTGTGCCAAATTTCAAGTCGCTATCTTCAAAATTGCGACCTGTAAATGCCAAAAAACGGTAACTTGTCCTGTTTTCACACCCTGTATATTAACCGATCGTAACCAAAATCAATAGGCTTCGAGTGTTTGTGGACCTCTATCTCTATGTCAAATTTCAAGACGCTATCTTCAAAATTGCGACCTGTATATGCCAAAAAACGGTAACTTTTTCTGTTTTCACACCCTGTATATTAACCGATCGTAACCAAAATCAATAGGCTTCGATGGCTTGCAGACCTCTAACTCTGTGCCAAATTTCAAGTCGCTATCTTCAAAATTGCGACCTGTAAATGCCAAAAAAACGGTAACTTGTCCTGTTTTCACACCCTGCTTATTAACCGATTGTAACCAAAATCAATAGGCTTCGAGTGTTTATGGACCTCTATCTCTATGCCAAATGTCAAGTCGCTATCTTCAAAATTGCGACCTGTATATGCCAAAAAACGGTAACCTGTCCAGTTTTCACACCCTGTATATTAACCGATTGTAACCAAAGTCAATAGGCTTCGAGTGTTTGTGGACCTCTATCTCTAGGCCAAATGTCAAGTCGATATCTTTAAAATTGCGACCTGTATATGCCAAAAAACCGTAACTTATTCTGTTTTCACACCCTTTATATTAACCGATCGTAACCAAAATCAAGAGGCTTCTAGGGTTTGTGGACCTCTAACTCTATGCCAAATTTCAAGTCGCTATCTTCAAAATTGCGAACAGTGTATGCCAAAAAACGGTAACTTTTTCTGTTTTCACACCCTGTATATTAACCGATCGAAACCAAAATCAATAGGCTTCGATGGCCTGCAGACCTCTAACTCTGTGCCAAATTTCAAGTCGCTATCTTCAAAATTGCGACCTGTAAATGCTGAAAAACGGTAACTTGTCCTGTTTTCACACCCTGTATATTGACCGATTGTAACCAAAATCAATAGGCTTCGAGTGTTTATGGACCTCTATCTCTATGCCAAATGTCAAGTCGCTATCTTCAAAATTGCGACCTGTATATGCCAAAAAACGGTAACTTTTTCTATTTTCACACCCTGTATATTAACCGATCGTAACCAAAATCAATAGGCTTCGAGGGTTTGTGGACCTCTAACTCTATGCCAAATTTCAAGTCGCTATCTTCAAAATTGCGACCTGTATATGCCAAAAAACGGTAACTTTTTCTGTTTTCACACCCTGTATATTAACCGATCGTAACCAAAATCAATAGGCTCGATGGCTTGCAGACCTCTAACTCTGTGCCAAATTTCAAGTCGCTATCTTCAAAATTGCGCCCTGTAAATGCCAAAAAACGGTAACCTGTCCAGTTTTCACACCCTGTATATTAACCGATTGTAACCAAAATCAATAGGCTTCGAGTGTTTGTGGACCTCTATCTCTATGCCAAATGTCAAGTCGATATCTTTAAAATTGCGACCTGTATATGCCAAAAAACGGTAACTTTTTCTGTTTTCATTGTAACCAAAATCAATAGGCTTCGAGTGTTTGGGGACCTCTATCTCTATGCCAAATGTCAAGTCGCAAGTCGTTATTTATGCAGTTCTTTAGTCTTTATAAGTATTGTTATTCTGATATTGTGTGAAGTCGATACCTAGCACCGACATAATGAAATACCTTAAATGTTTATATATGTTTAGATACGAGCATTAAGTTGTTTTCAAGTAAAATAACATATTAAAATATTCATATAATGCTAAAGGTTTTCGTTTTGTTTTCAAATTCACTTTAGAAACTGGTAATTTATACTGCCCATGTGCAGTCTCTGTTTGTTTAGAAAATCGACCAGGATCGAATTTACAACAACAATGTATCATGGAACTATGCACTACTATGCACTATCATGGAGTAGATGGTTAACAACTTAAAATATTTACGAGAACAAGACAAAGGCGCATGCGTAGATCAGAGGTTCTCCAGCGAGTTTACAATGCCAGCGGGAATTCGACAGGGGTGCACACTGATACGTTGATGATATTTTCATTATAGTGGGAAGCAAGGAAGAATTGGTATAAATTATGGTCAGACTGCATGTGGAGAGCAAAGAATATGGCCTGATGATAGTTAATAGATCCAAGGTAAAGGTGATAATAGTAAATAGGGCATAGAACAACTACTTGAACATACACGAAGTGGCTTGATATGAAGTAGCGAATGATTTCATTTATTTGGGCTTCCCCTCGCCATGCATATACACATCAGATGCGTGGATGATGAGTAAAAGTCATAGAAGCAGAATCGAGGCGTTTCAGCTCAGGATATACAGACGTTGATTAAGGGTTCCATAGACCGAACATAGGACCATACAATCGATCCTAGCTAAACTTAGCATCAATGCAATGTTGCTAACTAAAATCAGCCACGTATACCTGCAGTAGTTTGGTCACATGGCAAGTAGAACAGAAACAATGGAGAGGTTGATCATAGAAGAAAAAATTAAAAGCAATCGTCCCCGAGGAACTATGAGTAGATCGGACCACACACCTAATCAACAAGAGTCTCCATGTAGCGGAACAATTAGCTCAAAACAAAAAAGCTCATTCAATAATAAGAGCGTCATCACATCCTTTCGAAGGTCTATGGACAGAGGAGGAGGAGGAGGAGGAGGAGCAGAAAAACACTATACATACATTATCAAATTGCCACCATGGGATAATTTATAATGAGTCTAACTTCTTAAATGTAACATTTTGGCATTCTGCCGTGATACTTCTTAGAACCCTAGCAAAAAAGTTGAATTGTTTTATTTTAAATAAAAATCAGATAAGCATAGGTATTACATTAATATATTCAAAAATAAACTAAAATTATATGCACAATAACCAAAGGTAAGAAATGTTCATAATTGACGAGCAACATGTTATGTATTAGTACTTCGGAATTTCATTGAATTAATTTTGATTTTTGGCGGTGTTTCACACAAATGTATAATAAATGGAATGAACAGTTCCACAACTTCTCGTGCTTGAATTATTTCTGAATATCATTATCTCTCTAGAAGATGCAACGGAACTAATCTAATTTATTACGCAAATAACGGGGCCTGAAAATTATTTAATTTTTCGTTTTTATTTTTAGTTAAATTGGGTGTGTTCAGATAGCTGGAAGCCAGTATTAGGCCAATCAGTATTTTTCATTGGTTCAGTTATCGGAGGAATAGTACTTGGGGTACTGGCAGATAACATAGGGAGGCTTCACGTCTTGGTAATTGCAAACATGTTCGCATTTTGTGGCAACGCTGCCACCACATTATCTAATAGTGCTTTAGTTTTTGCAGCAAACCGATTTGTGGCTGGCTGCGCTACAGATGCTAATTTTGTGATGATGTATATAATTGGTGAGTAACATAAAATACATTTGAGACACTTAAATACTAATAAAACTAATTAAAACATTTCTGCAATGCTTGTAAAATACGGTTCAGTCTTAATTAAGTACGCGATCATTCTTATCGGCGTTAATATAATAGAGCTTAACACTTCAATTAAGGTAAAGTGGTCTACTTAAACTAATATAGCCTTAGTGTATTTCATTGACGGAAAAGTCATTAAAAATATTCGTAATACACAAATTCCCCTACACAAGTTGTCTGCATTTCCTTGCCTTGAACACTAAAATACCCCAGTGATTCTCTCTCGTATTAACCAAAAAATATGTCATATAATTTTTGAGTTTTAAAATAGATTTATGTGTAAGTATGTAAAAATATTCTGAGGATAAGAAGTAATTTGATGCTGATTTTAGTTATGGAATACTTACGACCCAGCATGAGAACATTCGGATTGAATATATGCATTGGTGTATTCTACACATTATCTTGTATGGTTATTCCCTGGGTAGTAGCCTGGGTGGGAAATTGGAGGACATTTTTACTCATAGTATCGATATCGCACTTGTCAGTGCTACTTTTCTACATTATCGTTCCTGAGAGTGCGCAATGGCTAATAAGTAAAGGGCGAACGGAAGAAGCAATAAAATGTTTCCATAGAATAGCCAAGATCAATAGAAGAACCATCAACCCAAAGAACATTGAATCCCTAAGGCAGTATGCAAACGAACATATTATAAAGAAAGAAGAAAAACATGAAAATTTTTACGGACTTTTAAGAACCCCTAACTTGAGAAGAAAAACTCTGATTTTAATATATAAATCGTAAGTTAAATTTCTCTATTTAATATTGTCATTGATACATTTGTTTACGGTGGTTGCCATGGCAACGCGCCATATTGTCCGCATATTATAGATAAGCGCTTATGGGAATGACACCACCTCGAAAGCAAGATTAATTTCCGAATTGGGAAATCGGGTGTTTTTAATTCGTGCTTAACAGTGTTTGTGACGTTGCATTTGCGTATAGGTGCGTCTATTACTTTTGAAATTTCTGTTTGTTGTCGGTTTTCGACAATAGAACTAAATAAAAATGATTTTACATTTTCCCATTTATGATCCGGTGTGTTTTTTCCCTCTTAAAATCTGTTATGTAGGTAAAATTATGTAAAGTAAAATTTGGAACTAGGTACTTTCGCTGGAGTGGGGGGAGGTAATTAAATTCGAACGAACGTTTCCCGTCGGCTGCCAATAAATTAAAAAGATCAAAAGGAAATACCTTGCGCGAAAGCAGAAATGTTGCAGTGTGGACGCATATAAAAAAGAATATCAGTTTTCTTTAAGGGCACGAATTGATGGAACGCTACCTATGCAAATATTTCAGGTGATTCAAGTGTGGCAGGCCTTGAAGATCGTTTCCAGAAAAGCGGGTAGCAACGCAAACGAATGCGAACGAATGACAACTTTCCAATGTGTCAGGGCTTAACACATTCACCACCTTACTCTCCAGGTGCAGCGGCCAAAAGAAGTTTTACTACAATATTTTGAAAAAAGGAAGGTTCTAACACTGGCGGCACTCCATGAGTGCAACTATTCAAAATTACGAAATTACCTATAATTAGAATGATCTATTTAAATTAGGTCGCAGTGGTACTTAATATAACCAATCTTCTTAGGAGTACGCCATTAGAAAATGTTGAATGGTGACCATACGTATGTACTTATTTAAATAAGGTCCTAATGTACTTTAAAACCTTTCTAAGCAGCTTTTTATTTTTTGTCCTTAGTGAATTTTCCTTGCCACATTTACTTGAATATTAAACCACTGTGTGTTCAGATAATAATATCAAATAAACTCTCGTCTACCTACCGCAAATTTTCGACTTTCGGACTTTGCAGCAGGTCGGTGTTGTCGTTCTAATATTTCACTTCACGCTAGCCCCTCCGCTCACTTCGCTCGCCACTACCAAACAGAACTAACCCAAACTAACCCAATCTAACCCAAGGCAATGCCAAAATCAAGAAAAAGAAGTTTGAAACTATACGAAGTAGCACGTACGCATGCGTAAAAGCTCAAAATTGCGATAGATAGACGCGAATATCAAATACTGCTTTGGGACATGGGCGTAGACAGGGGGGGGGGGGCTGGGGGGCCGGGCCCCCCCCCCCCCCCTGGGAATTTAACCGACTCATTTTTCAACATGCCATACAGGCCATGCCATTCAAGAGCGTGCAGAGTCTTTATTTTTTTTAACGACTTTTGGGTAAAATTTGGGCGTGGCACCCCCAAAATTTTCCGCCCTCGGCGGCTTAGTTTCCTCCTGCTAGTTCCGCTGCGGCCTTATCTGCGGTTCCCTGAGAAAAAAATCCTGTCTACGCCCATGCTTTGGGATAATGATATATCATTCGAAAGTACCTAATACTTTTGTTTCTATCTAATTGAAAACATTAGACAGAGATGCCGACCATCCTCGTCGATATTACTAATATCCATATATTTACTAAGTATATGCTAATAACAATATCGATAGTCCACATATCTCTCTCTCTCTCTCTTTCTCTCTCTCTCTCTCTCTCTCTCTTTATTCATATCACACTCTTTGCAAACTTAAGCCTAGTTCTCAGAGTTCAACTGTCGCCATTTACACTCTGTCTGGCCAATAGGCGATAAGTGACGTGAGAACCCCTAACCCCCTCCACAGTGTCGCCAGTTCGCTGTCGGTGTGGTTGGTTTGAATCAACTTACTAAGAGCTAAATCTAGCAGGGCAACTAATCAGCCTTCAGCGTACCGATGTCTTTGCGGTGCAATGAATTGTATGGAAGTGATCTGGTGGTTGAGACTTGCCGATAAATTGACAATATCACTTTCGTTCCATCGCATATTTCACTATTCGCATGGCTCTCCGCTCTCTTCGCTCGCTACGAGGGCTCAAGAAAGGGAAACTAACCAGGTGCCAACCAAAACCTTTGTTTATACAGGAAGACAATGCCAAAACTAACCTAAGACATACCCAAAAACAAGAAAAAACAGTTTAGAAATATAACCTTAAAAAAAAATTAAAACCGACGGGGTTTGATCTCGGGTCGCCGAAGTGAAGCTAGGCCATCCTGGCACATACAAACGACTGGTTGCATCGCGAAGATATGGCGGGCACGCAGGACCAAAAGAGACATTGTAAATTTATCCGCAAATGTGGTTGAGTAGTTAGATGCTGGACCTCTGATACGGCGGCCCGGGGTTCAATTCCTGTCGGTTTAATTTTTTTTTAAGATCGTGTTTGTAAAAAAGTATTTTTTCTTCATTTTGGGCGTGCCTTGGGTAAGTTTTGGTTAGTTCCTGTGATTTGAGCCTCCGCATCGAGCGAAGGGTCATGCGTGAAGTGAAATAATACATGCGGCTGATTAGATGCCGCTCTAGGTATAGCTCCAAATAATCATCTTCACTTTATTTTCTTTGTGGATGTTGTGTTGTAATGACAGATGATTGACATAATCGTGTCATGATAGCTGTCGCTGGACATTGAAAAGGCAAGGAGTGGGGATCTGCCGCGGGTGACATGTATTTTTTTCTTAACCATCTACACGAGTCCTTCCGCTCGCTCCGGATCGCAACTCAACGAAACTGGCCTAACTTAACATAAGACCTGCCCAAAATCAAGGAAAACTTTTTTCAAACCTTAAAAAAGCATATCTTGCCACTGGAATTGCATCCGGGCCGCCATATCACAAACACAGCTTAACCACTGCCACTGAGCCACGAGGCTCACTAAAAGTAATTCCCTGGACAATAAAGACATCAGAACTCGTCAGGCGGGAGGACTCGTTTAGATGATTTAGAATAAAATATATGCTCGCGGACGACAGTCAAAGTTCTGAGAACTACAAGACGCCCCTACCGCATCAGAGGGCTTCAGAGTGGCGCGCGCATCACATTGTTGACCAAAAATTTCTAAAATTACAGTTCACTCATGGCCTTCCGCTCGCTTCGCTCGCTACGGGGGCGCAACGAACATAAACTAACCAAAACTAACCCAAGACCTGCCCAAAATGAAACTCTTTAAACATAATATTAAAAACAAAAAAAAAATACATGTCTTGCCACTGGAATCGAACCCGGGCCATCGTATTGTAGACTCAGCATCCAACCACTGAGCTATGGACCAGTTGACAGAAATTGTGCAAAACCCTAGAGATATAGTGTTTGTTAACAGTGTAATGCGCGCGCAACTCTGAAGCCCTCTGATATGGTACGGGCAATGTTTTCTCGTGAGAAATAGCCTTTACAGGTTATAGTATTAGTACGACTCTCTGTTGGCCTTTGCGTGAGCAATTCAGCCAGTAAAGACACCTGTCCAGGCTTAGCAAGAGCTGGAGCGACCCTTCCAGATTGGTTACACCTTGGTGGCCAGAGATTCTATTTTTATACCCTCCAGTATGTCGAGTATATACTCCTGGAGACTCCGACTTGTACATGCATGACTTGTTTAAGGTTCGAACACCACCGGCTGGACATGCACACACATATAAATCTTGTACATGCACGGATTCTTAAGGCTCAAGCCTCCGGCTGGACTTCCGATTCTTCCTCGGGGAATCAAAACGGTCCCCGAACATTCACCATGCGCCCCCCAAATTGAAGACAACAATGTGATGCGCGCGCAACTCTGAAGCCCTCTGATGCGGTAGGGGCAACGTCTGCTTGTAGTTCTCAGAGCTTTGACTGTCGTCCGCGAGCATATATTTCAGTCTTATTCATCTAAACGATTCCATCCGCCTGACGAGTCCTGATGTCTTTATGGTCCAGGGAATTGCTTTCAGCGAACCTCGTGGCTCGTTTAAATAAATTTACATTGCTCTAACTTACCTTGTGAGGTTCTTCGGCTCGAATTAGCTAGCATCGATGCCGGCCGATTAATTTTAACCATTAGTTAAGTTATCTAATGGTTTTATCTCGTGCGCCTCACAATGGCGTTTGAACTAACGTCACCGAAAATTAACTATACGATAAGAAGGATCACTCTCCGCGGCTGCACGACAACGGTATGTCTCCTTCCCCGCGTGAAAACTAGCATGATACTGGCAGGCGACCTTTGGACCCGGCGCACACTGGTCGGATTTCTAGGAAAGCTGGCCATAATAAGGTTTATCATAAATAAGACATAAAAGCTATTAATATTACACGTTTAAGATATCGTGTTTTAGACAAATAATTGTTACATTTTTGGCTTATCATCTATATTTATATATGGGCTGTATCAATTATCACTAAAGATAAAAATAATGTCATTGTATAAAAATCATGTGTATGTTCTTAAAATTAAGGGCTCCTTCGTTGTAAAAAATGGGTTTTAAATTTGATGAACCAAAATTTGTTTTTGCAACGGTTAATTCAGGGGTCTCACGAAGTGGATGACAGAAACGCGTTAATGAGGGCCTACAATTTTGCCATACAAGTCTCTTAAATATATTTAAGAGATCGCTATTTAAAAAATGTATCTAATAGGGACCAAACTAGTAAAAAATATATAAGCATCAGTGCAGCTGTAGTTCAAAAACACTTAATTATATTCTGACTCTCCCAAGGTAATATCAAAGCCATATTTACAAATTAAAACTAAATTATAAATTTTATCTGCTGATTCAGCCAAAGTATTTATTACCTCTTTTTATAATAACATCAGTCTTGCATCAGCAATAAAGACTCTACCAAAATTTCAGTTTCAGTTTCATTTACTACAATATTATGAGATTAGGGGTTGGCGAAAGTAATCGATTATTCGATTCACTTTTAAGAAATTACCGATTAATCGATTAATATTTCAGAAAATATCGATTAATCGATTATTTCGATTAATCGATTATTCAGTTATTTGCTAAAATATTAAGCGTCGTCTCATCGACAACTTTGAAAACCCCTATCCTGACTTTGTGCATGTGTCTTGAGGTGCTTAACAAAATGTTTGTACTTTTCAGGATGGTCTTAGCCCTGTGTTTTGACGCAATATCGAAAAACGTTAATGGAGTGGGCCTGTCACCATACGTAGTTTTTACGTTAACTTCATCTACAATATTACCAGCCTGTCTATTCATCTTAGCAGTCCAAGATATAGTCGGCAGAAAAGCACTAGCCAGCGGATCTCTTTTAGTTAGTGGTACCTTTTCCGCTTGCGCTGGCATTTATCTAATATTTGTTCAGCATCCAGAACCAATCGTCCTTTTAGCTTTAGCTATAATTTCCAGACTTGGGGTAAATGTGGCATACAATTCAGGTCATCAATATGCTGTAGAGCTACTGCCGACAGTGGTCAGAGGTCAAGGAGTGGCTGTCGTACATGTAGCTGGATATAGCGCTGTCTTTTTTAGTACTGAAATTTTGTATTTAGCTGATTTTTGGAGGCCATCTCCAGAAATAATTTTAGGTTAGTATACTAAACTATATTGGCCCGCAATATGTTTCTAATAGTACCAGTTCTTTCCTAGGTGTGCTGATGATCTCAGGAGCAATAGCCTGCCTGTTTCTCCCAGAAACGCTCAACAAAACTCTTCCCGTTACTCTGGAGGACGGCGAACAATTTGGAGAAGATGAGAGGATATGGCAATTTGCTCGATTTGGGAAGAGTCAAACTGAAAGCACAACTGTTTTGCACCGAGATATTGAAGATAAACCATGTTATTCTAGTTAGATCACTGTTGTTATTCGCGTTTATGCATTTGATTAGTGCAACAAATAAAAGTTGCGTGTTCAGCGTCATCAAGAACCGGTTAACCAAATTTGAACTTTAGGCTAACTACTTAGTGTGACAGGTGATTCTAGAAGAAAACCTTGAGTGAAGTTTTGATCTCAAGCATAGGCAATAATTTTTTCATTGGATCTGTAGGTATTTCGTATTCATTTAGTTTGGGTCAGTTCGGATTTGAAATATTGACAGACATCGGGCTAAAACTATATGCTAGTCCCTTCCGAAGTGAGCCAAAATGTGAACGCACTCCGAGCTAAAAGGTTTCTTTCTGAACGCACCCGGTCACCTAAAATCATATTCTGACATTATTATTTAAATGAATCGTTAAGAACCTGATATACGTTGTTTCTATACTAATATTATAATAAAATATATGTAGGTATTTATATCCTAATATTTGTAAGTAAGTATAAGGCGATTGTAATGTACCTACCACCATGACGGCAATTTTCACATCCGTGTGCATATATTTTATTCTTAACCATCTACACGAGTTCTTCCGCCTGACGAGTCCTAGGCTTGCCTTTGCTTGTCGCTGACAAATAGATGTTTTTATTTCAGCGATTAGGGTCTCGACGGTACAGGGAGCCTTGATCCCACAGTCCGTTTGTCATTGTTGTTTACACATTTTTTCACTTCACGCGTTTGTATAAAGCTGGATTTATAGATTGACATAACATAAGCATAGCATAGACATAGCATAGCATAAGCACATTACAAGAAATGGTCGATTTATAAAACGGGCTTGTGCTAGGTTGCGCCTGAGCCGTAAATCGAAAATACTAACCTTACAAATTTTATAATTTTGTTTAAAATGTTTTAAAGAAGTATATTATAGAGTCTTATGTATATTAATTTATAAATCCTCACCATTCTCAAAAAGAACAAGCATTCATAAAACCAAAACGCCAAACTTTATTGAACATCGCATATGTCATTCTCTCAAAAGGTAAATATTATTAAAATTCTGTGATTTTATTGGTCGAACATAAGAAGTTGAATATTGGTCAACTTCTTATGTCAAGCTTATGTTGTGTTTTATGTTATGTCGATCTATAAATTGCCTAACTTAAATATGAATGTTTAACTTCTTATGCTTATGCTATGCTTATGTTATGTCAATCTATAAATCCAGCTTTAGACTTTTCGAGAAAAGCAGGAATGTGAGAGGTTGGCTCAGGTGGCGAGGCTCGCGCCTAGAACGCATAGTAATGGGTTCGACGTCGGGTGGTTGCAAGTGTTTTTTTATTTGATTAGTTGGTTTTCAGGCATACCTTGGGTTAGTTGTTGTTGGTTGCATCCCGCAGCGAGCGATGCGAGCGGAGGGCATTGTATGAAGTAAAAAAGTAAAAATTCAAATGTAAACATTAAACAACGCATTTAGCGCCATAAACTGTGCCGTTCGGCAAAAGTCGGGATCAAGGATCCCTGTACCGAGGAGACGTTGGTGCGGGACTCGCCTAAATCATATATGTTAGTATATATGATCTAGGGATCTCGTAGTTCAATGGTTAGATGCTGCATTTCCGACACGGCGGCCCGGATTCGATTCCAGTGGCAAGACATGTTTTTGTTTTAACGTTATGTTTGTAAGAAGTTTTTGTCTTGATTTTAGGCATGACTTGGGTTAGTTTGGGTTTGTGTTGTATGGTTGCGCCCCGAAGCGAGCGAAGCGAGTAGAGGGCATTGTATGAACTGATAAAAATACAAATGTAAACATTTTGTTGCGCGCGCAGATCTAGGACTCGTCAGGTGGAAGGGCTTATGTAGATGGTTAAGAATAAAATATATGCGGTCGGTGAACTGTGATTCGATGTATTAGTACATCAAATGCACTACTAGATCGAATTACAGTAGTACATCGACGAAAATTATTTCATAAAACAAATAAACATCTCTTGTGGGCAAATGCATGGATTTTCCAAAGATCGATTTTTGAATTTTGTGCGTAACGAATGTACCTTTAACCTTTAAATAACAAAAATCACTTCTGCTTCGTCTTCAGTCGAGTCAACACGTCCCGTAACGACTCTTTCGTCGCCACTGGCACAGGCCATTGGGCGAAACAACACGTGGTAAACGTTCAGTGATCGCTTTTCTTCCCTGAAGAAGATTAGGGCGTACTAGTCACAACAAAAACCTTTCACGCCGGTACCCAAGCTAGGGGGAACCGAATGGACCATTTTTATCTGTGTCTTTGATACAAGCGTCTAGGTACAGACCCCGGTCGTTTAGCTGCAAACCCTGTGATATGCAACTAGCATCACATTTACCCTATTCCGGGGTATTATTATGACTTTGCATGGCCCTCCGCTCGCTTCGCTCGCTACGGGGGCTCAATTTTGATATAGTCGGCTACGCATGTAAAGGATCTTTAAATGCCCATAAGACACCGTGTTAAAAACGTAGCGCATGGGATCGCAGCGCCAACTATGACAAACTTGTGAACAATTACAAAAGTATGACCAGAAATCCGAATTTCGGCCATTGTCGATTGCTCTCCTTACTTCTAGCCCTCCTGGGTAAACTTAACGCTTATTAGGTGCCGTGCTACGGCTATCTCTAAATAGCTGAAGTTAATTCCATACGCTTAGAGCTAGCCCTAGCACGACACCTTATGATTCTTCGGTTTACCGATGTTTTGCATTATAAGATCCTTTACACAAATAGTACACTATATAAAAATCGGCCTTTCCCATTGGTCGATCCGCATGGCCCTCCGCTCGCTTCGCTCGCTACGGGGGCTCAAGTAAAGGAAACTAACCAGGTGCTAACGCAATCTAACCCAAGACATACCCAAAATCAAGAAAAAAAGCTGCTTAGGAACATAATCTTTAAAAAATAATAAAAAGAAGCAACGGGGTTCGAACCCGCGTTTTCCAGGTGAGACCCAACGATCTAAACCTCTACACCACGAGAGCTCTTGATAGAAATCGATTGCATCACGCGGAGATATCGTAATACGAGATGGATCGACCAATAGGAGAGGTCGATTTTTACATAGTGCACTATTTGTGTAAAGGATCTTTAAATGCCGATGTCTTTGCGGTGCAATGAATTGTCTGGAAGTGTTCTGGTGGTTCGGTGGTTAGATGTTAGATGCTGGGCCTGTGACACGGCAACCCGGGGTCCAGTTCCTGTCGCTTTCAAAAAAAATTATGGTTAGTTCCTGCTCCTAGTTCCTCGTAGCTCGTAGCGAGCGGAGAGTCATGAGTTCATGAGTGAAGTGGAATATTACATTGGGCTCATTAGGTGCCATGCTAGGGCTAGCTATAAGTTTGCTAGTAATGCTAATGATTTATGTCTAGCGACTATCCCATAACTCGCAACAGTCAACTATTTTCATGTACTTCGTGATGTAACACGTTCGCATGCCTCTGATGGTCTAGAGGTTTGCCCGGTTAGCTTTCACTTCGGCAACGCGAGTTCAAACCCCATCGGTTTCTTTTTATTTTTTTTAAGGTTATATTCCTAAACAGTTTTTTTTCTTGATTTAGAGTATGTCTTGGGTTAGTTTGGGTTAGCACATGGTTAGTTTCCATTTCTCGAGCCCCCGTAGCGAGCGGAGCGAGCAGAGGTCCTGCAAAAAGTGAATTTAGGCATGCTGCTGAGAGTTATGGGATAGTCTCTAGACGTAAGTGCTAGCTAGTATCAGTCATGATACAATAATCACAAAATAATTTTGAGACAATAACAGGGAGTTATTAGGTTTGTTCTAGCAGCGATTTCAAACGGCGATGCGCAAACTCCGGATGGTTTGAAACCGTTTGAAATCGCTGCTAGAACAAAACGATTGTATCATGAGTATCAGTAGTATCATATATGGAGTATTAAATATATGGCTAGTATCATACATAGCCAAGAACGTTAAATTAGTTTAACGTTCTTCTTCAAAGCAGTGTCGAAATTTTTGCTAGTTGGCCTTGACATTGAACAATTTTGTTAATGTCATAGCAACCAGTCAACAAAATTGCCTATCGAAAAGAACCTCTTTTCGACACGCATTTGCGTATCGAATTGGAATCATTTTGAACGCAAAATAGAAAAAATATATTTAAATATATTTTTTGGAGTATAGTTCCCCTCCAAAAAAAGGTGAGTCCAACATTTCCAGGTAAAATAAAAATAGGGTAATAATAATTATGTATCGTATCATTCGTATCTTAGGTTGGTGAACCAACGCCACCTAGTCTAGGTGGCCTTGGGTGAACGCTAGCGGGCTGCGGGTTGTCAATGTTGTCATGTCAGTTGTCATCCTGATGTTTGTATTTATTGAACAAATTGAAATTTGGAGTGATGAGTGAAAATACTTCTTTGGAAAATTTTTAATTGGTGACGGTGTGAATTTTGCAATTATATGCTTAGTTATGAAAAACTCCAACTTTATGACCGAAATCTCTTTGTTTTTTGTTAAAATGCATATTACTTTTAAAAAGGTTTGACTGGTATTACAGGCTTATCTAGTATTCTGAACGACAACTTTGATCTTGATCGAGAAACATGGATTTAGCAAAATCTCTTTTTGAGACTAGAAGTCATGATGGATACGTCGGTAAGGCTGCTCATAATGTAAGTAAAACATCCATTGATATATATGTGAAAGTAGTTTCAATAGAAGCCAGCTCAAATATGAAACATTACTGTTTCATTAAGATACTTTGAGTTGGCTCCTTTTTGTAAAAATTGGCCAAAACCAACCATAATTTTTCTTTGGCTCTATTTGGTGTTAGTTATTCCCTATCCTATCACTTGTCATCTTTTACTCTTGTAGAAACGAGAGCTTGAATTGGCTATTGAACCTGATGATTTAGATGATACGTTCATAGATAACATTGACGGTCTTAACATGGAAGACCTACTGACACCCAGCCCTGGAGGTCCTTTCTCAGCTTTGACACCTAGTATGTGGCCACAGGAAATCATGGCAAAACAGTCTAGGGAACAAGAGGATCCAAATTCACAACCTGAATATAGGTCAAAACTTATATATTTGTATTTCTCTATTGTTCACTTTTTAAAAACTGATTTAATGACAATATACTAATTGCTTAAATATTACAAAGTAATGTTTATGTGTTTAAGGAAAACAAATAGTATGTAAAGAAATTAAAAGCATATGGCATACAAAATTGCTACAGATATATGATATTTGTTTTATGGCTACTTATGAAGATTTTTTTATAGATTTGATGAATTTGGGTTTCGAGTTGAGGAAGAAGATGGGCCTGAACAAAATTCAAATAAGCTTCTTGGTATTCCATTAGTCGAGGATCCTCAGCATAGGTATTAACATTGTATTTTGAAATATACGTGTATATGTAACAAAATTATAATTAATACATTAGAGACAAATTGCAGTGCAGAAGGTATATATATATATATATATATTGATCAGAAATATGCAACCCAAATTACATACAAATACATTTAGGTTCTGAAAGTTATATGGGTTAGGTACGAGGTCATTTAAACCTGCTATTGAAATCACTTAGAATTAATTACCTACTTTAAGTATTTTCTGAAACTTCGTTTTTATATAGGTTACAGTGGGTTGCACATTTGGAATTTTCACATAACAAAGAAGTGTCTGAATTGACATGGGATAAAGTCGAGATCAGAATACCCAGGACTGACAAGCTGCTACAGATGGTAAGCACTATATAATTATAAAAAAACGCTCCAATATTGGATTCAGCATTATTTGGTTACAATCGAGGTTTAAATTATTTTAAACTTGTTAAAATATGTTATTTAATTTGAAACCGTCTCATTTCAAACTTTTAGGTAAGATCAGGCATTCCACATTCTCTACGACCACAAATGTGGCTACGCATGTGTGGGGCATTAGAGAAAAAACATCAGTCTGAATTGTGCTACAAGGAAATAATAAGAATGTCTAGCAACGATTGTCTAATGACCTCAAAACAAATAGAAAAGGATCTACTTCATATAATGCCAACAAATGCTTGTTATAGTAATGCAAACAGTACAGGAATTCCTAGGCTAAGGAGAATATTAAGAGGTGTTGCTTGGTTATATCCTGATATAGGGTATGTCTTGTATTTATCTGCATAAGTACCTTTATATGATTGCTTTGACTTGACGAAACATTATTGTTGAATATGTTTAATAGTTCGATTCCATTTGTTTATTAAGTTTAATATTTACAGCATTAGCCATTTACAGATACAACACCATTACTAACTAATGCAAATATTATGCTATACAAAGTTGACCTAGTTATTCTGAATCACAAATAGTTTTTGTTCAATTATTGCTCTAAACTCATAGTATCCAAATCTAATTCACTTGCATGGCAACCTTGTCGGTCGTCGTTGTCTTGCTCTTACAGAATTTTCGGAAAATTGAAAGTCTCGTCGGGTATTATGTCTTGAAAACGGTTTTAAATTAATTTACGGTGGTCAACCTTCATATGTGAATAAAATGATCCGATACTTTTGGTGAAAAAAAAAACTATTGTTAACACCAGATTGTTTTTGTTTCGGCGTGGAGAACTGAAATATTCGCAGCAACGTTGCCACGTTTTTTGGTGGAATTCTTTTAACCATGGACGGGAATGAAAAGTGTTTTTAATGTACCAAAGATATTAACGATAAAAACTTTTATGAATGTGATTGTTGCCAAGTAAGAATACACAAGGACTGTATGTTTTTATCAACATCGGAAATGCGTGTTATGCCTCTTCAAAAGCGTTTCTTGATGTTTGTATGTGAAAAATGCAAACAAATGCTGGTTAAAATTTCGACTATGATTGAAATGCTAGAATATATTAAAAAAGAATTTATTGAGTTTAAAACTAAACTTGAAAAGGCAAAGAGCAATGAATTGGGAGTTTTAGAACAAACTGTTCAAGATATTACATCACAAAACATTGAATTGGCAAAGAAACTGAAAGGTATTGAAAATGCTCGAAGCAAAAAGCTTGCTTGGCCAAACTGCGCGAATATAGCTAGTAAATCTAAACAAGCTGCAAATACTCCCAGTCTCATAATAAAACCTAAGAAACAACAGGACTCAAAAAAGACAAAAGAAGACTTGCACAAAACAATAAAACCACCCGAACTGAAAATTGGATTTAAGACAGCAAGGATTATGAAAGAGGGTGGTGGAATGGTTGTAAGATGCCAGAGTGGGAGTGAGCTGGATAAGCTGCAAAAGGAAGTTGAAAAAACTTTAAACCAGGAGTATGTAATACATAGAACTAAGTTAAGGAAACCCAGAATAAGGATTGTAAATGTTTCTGTGGATATGTCGAAAGAAGACTTTGAAATGTGTTTAAGGGAGCAAAATGAATTCATAACAAGTCAAAGTTAAAGTCAAAATGTGCTTTATTGTAAGAAGAACAAATCTCTTGTTTACAAAGCAGTCCCTTATGCATATAAAATAAGATCAAATAATATAATACAATACAAAGTAAAAATAAATTTTAAAATTAAAGTGAGAATAAATATAGAAAGAAAGATACAAATGCAAATAAAAATACAATAAAAATACAAATAAAAATACAAATGAAAATAAAAATACCTGACAAAACTACCAACTATCATTATAATACTCCTCCAGGCTGTAATAAGACTTTGCCGCCAAAACACTCTTGATCTTCCTCCGAAACCGCGAGTATGGCAACCGTCTGTACTCAGTGCCCAAACGGTTATAGATCTTGAGGCCCTCGTACATAATTGATTTTTTTGTAACTGTTAGTCTGGGAATAGGAAGGCGCACATTTTGGTTTAAGGCCAATCTTGTATTATGTGATCGATCAGGGATATTAGCACAAGATTTTTTGTGAATCAGACAGACTGTTTCAAGGATAAATAAAGATACTAATGATAATATTCCATGCTTAACAAACAGTGGTCTACAATGTTCCCTAATTCCTACCTGACACATAAATCGTATGGCTTTCTTCTGCAAAACAAAAATCGAATTGAACGACTGTTGGCTGCAAAAGCCCCAGAATGCTATACCATATCGAAGGTGCGA
Source organism: Pissodes strobi (assembly GCA_016904865.1). Classification (NCBI taxonomy): domain Eukaryota; kingdom Metazoa; phylum Arthropoda; class Insecta; order Coleoptera; family Curculionidae; genus Pissodes; species Pissodes strobi. Next base: position 23,620 of record MU186349.1, read on the forward strand.
CTCAAATAGTGAAAAATACACCATCCTAGCCGTCGCGGTCCCCAATTCGCCCGAAACCACTCTAACGGCAAAGCAAGCAGAGGCTAGCCTAGAACGCAGTAATGAAATGTGTTCATCAAATTTAAGCTTATTGTCTATCAAAAGGCCCAGAAACTTAGTGACTGATCTATTTTCGACATGTTGATCACTTATACGTAAATCATTAAAATTAAAGCCAAAAGTAAGTACATTGGTTTTAGTGACGTTTAAGCTAAGGAAATTAGCATCACACCATGCCTTAATTTTTGATAGATCCGAGGTTATAATTTCCTTAAGATTGTCACCCGTTTTTGCATGCCATAGGAGAGTGGTGTCGTCGGCGAAGAGGGTGATCTTCCCCCGAATATCGATCATCGCAAGGTCATTTATATACATTAAAAAAAGAACAGGTCCCAGTACGTATCCCTGAGGCACACCAGAATGACACACCAGGGGTGCAGACTCATCGTCGCCAACTCTCACCACCTGAACCCTCCCCGAAAGGTAAGTTCCGAACCATCGATTAGCCGTTCCCCGTACACCATAGTGGTGAAGTTTCCGCAGCAGCACTTCTCGATCCACGCAGTCGAAAGCCTTTGAAAAATCGCAAAACACTGCCGCAGCCACATCACCACCATTCAAACTTGTGTATAGGGTCTCCAAAAGCGAAAAGACCGCATCACTCGTGCTCTTAGAAGCCCGGAAACCAAACTGCGAGCTGGTTATAACGTTGAATGCCGATAGAAAATTAACCAGCCGCGATTTTACCAGCTTCTCAACCACCTTCGAAAGGGTGACAAGCAGTGATATAGGACGGAAATTAGATGGATCCTCACAGTCACCCCCCTTATGCAAAGGGATCACAATCGCCCGTTTCAAGCAGGAAGGAAATTCGCCGGTCTGAAAAGAAACGTTAATCGCACTCGCGAGTGAAAGCAAGGCTGTTTCTGAAAGGTTCTGAAACACCCCAATGGACATTCCATCGTACCCAGAAGAATTCCTATTCTTGATCTGCGAAAACACATCCCTCAATTCAGCCACATCGACGGGGCGAAAGTAAAAACTGCAAGGAACGTTCACCTCGCTAAGATAATTCAAAGGGTCCCCACCAGTCTCCATGTTAGAAGTCGTTCTTTCCGCCACAGAACAATAAAAAGCATTCAGAGCATCCGGCCTTTATGATAGACCAGTTCTCTCTTGTCTTGTTCCCAGCTTTTGAAAAACGATGTTTATAATATAAATCCTTGGCATTCCTAATGGCCTTCCTGTAAATCCGTTTATATGAATTAAAATACGATACGAAAAAGTTGTTGTCAATATTAAATTTGCGAATATAGTGCAGACAGCGCAAATTTTTAGAAGAGACTCTTATACCAGATGTTATCCACGGTTTACCTTTTTTACGTTTTAATTTTTTAATCGGGAAGACTTTATTAAAAAGGTTAGTCAGCTCGTGGTGAAATGCACTTAGTGGATCGGGAGAATTGGTAATATGGTCCCACTGTACGGCTGCGCATTGTACGCTAAAGGTTTTAAAATTCTGAGTGCTAAATATTCTACCCATTCTCCGTTTCCCTTCTCTCCGATGAACCCCAAGCGGGAACCCAACTAAAACAGCCTTATGATAGCGCTGCTGACAAAACCCTCACATCCTCTAGATCAAAATTTGTACAGAAATAATCCAAAATTGACGAGCAATACTGAGTGACGCGCGTCGGACTGGTTACATGCATTTGTAAATTGAAGGATCCAAATATATTGTCTAATGTTTGGGTGTGTAAAGACGATTTAACACCATAATTAATATTTAGGTCACCCCCCAAAGCCAGTCTAGAATGTAGCGGAAAACCGCACAAGAGACTGTCAAGTCTCTGAAAAAAGATAGTCAGATCACAGCCCGGAGGTCTATACATACACAGCACATACATATTAAAATTTTTTATATAAACTATGGAGAACTCAAATTCTTTCTCGACCAATAGCGCATTGTATTTCGATACTGGACCAACAATATAATTATCACAGATATCTTGTTTGACTAGGATTGCAGTTACCGCCGTGAATTGAATTTTCACGCGTAAAAACAGAAACCGCGACGTAACCAGGAACACAACATAGTTCACTAGGTTTCAACCAATGCTCAGTAATTAGTAAGACTTCTGGACCATTCTGGTCTTCAAGGAATATTGATAACTCGTCTGTTTTATTTCTGATTGACTGAATGTTAAGTAATAGTATGAAGAACAAATTTTGATTTTTTAACTTAACTCTGTATTGTTTTGAAGAAGAAGAGGGCTCATCACTAAAAAAGAATCACTTACCGATTGCTTGTTGCACAAATTAGTCTCTAATAGCGAGCTTTCTGATAATTCAGAATTTGAGTTCCCTGTGACATGTATTAAACTACAGTTATACTTAACGTTAGATTCAAAACCAATTATTGCATTTTTCAAGATTTTTGCTAATTTAGATAAACCTCTATTTTTTAAGTAATAAGTACAATTTACAAAATCGCTGAATTTAAAATACTTGCTTAAATCAACAATGTCAATATTAGTGTTTAATCTTTTCAAATTGGCAACATAACGAATTATATCACTATTCCTTCTCACTAGACCTTTGGCCTTATCAGAGTTTGAAATTTTATATTCAGTAGGAGAAGTGCATATAATTAAATTAACATAAAAACATTTATTAGCAAGGTATGTAACATCATGCAAGGAAACTGGAAGATTGTAAGGATTAACAATCACTATGACGAAGTCATTTTCCGAGAGGTCACTTATGTAACAGTCTGAACTTGATGAAATTTCCCTAAAAGAAGCTCCAGGCCTACACACAACACATAGAGAAGCAGAGTCTGTCATTTGTTTTTTTAACGAATCATATAAAAATTTTCCATATCCATCAGTCAAAACCAACACATTGTTTGGAATACGTTTATCCCTTGCAGTCGTCTTCAACAATGGAAACCTTTGTTGTTGAGGATTATGACTTAAATTTTTGTCCTCAGCCGTGAATGTATTAGTCATTAGTGCACAATTGACGTTTTCAGTTTGAGTGCAGTTATCAGTCATCTGTTTGGAGGTATGGGAGTTTTTAAGAATAGTTTTCAGATCCAGGATGTCGGACGAGAGTACTTTATTTTCTTCATTCAGTGTTTGAATTGTCGTTAACATGCAATCCTTCGTTTCAGTCAGATCCTTTAATCTGTTGCTTGCCTCCTCCAGGTCTCTGGTGCATTTATCCAGGGTTTCTTCCAGTGTCCTGTTCTCCTCTCTCAGTCTAGATAAATTTTGCTTTAGCTGAGATATATTTTGCTGATAATCCTGTATCTGTTTCATGTAATCACAAGTGATGATGACTTCACAGTGACCTATATTAAGAAACATAAAAATAGTGACAGCCAAACAATATTTCTAGAATGTTTTCCAGGACTTTTTCACAAATGTATAAATGAAAAAAGAGTTTATATTGAGTGGGAGCGTTACAGAGTATTTGAAGATCTCATGGTGCCCAGATGTTTCAAGTGTCAACACTACTACCACAAGATTGACGAATGTACCAATAAAACCATCTGTGAATTCTGTATGGGTGAACATGACGTCAAAGAGTGTCCGAGACTATCTAAAGAGTGTGTCAACTGTGTAGAATCTAACCAAAAGTATAAAACAAAGTACAATACATCTCATGACGCCAGTAACTCTGAATGTCCTTCTTACAAATATTCACTCGACATAATAAAAGGTAAAATTGACTATGGTTACTGAAGTAAATCTATTAAATCAGCTGGACATACTTGAGGCCGAGTTGCAAAATGGCATAAACTGTTGTGAATTGCTAAGATACATTGATATGTACACAAAGATGCTAAGCATACTGCACTTAAACATTCGCAGCATACAGAAAAACTTTGATATGTAACGGGATATATGTTAAATATAATGTTATGAAATATTTGTCTATTCCGCTCCATTTATTCTACCTATTTGTCAATGGTTTTCAATGTTTAGTATATTGATAGGCAGTTCAATGTTTAGTATATTGATAGGCAATGCTTGAATGCTTCCTTAGCTTGACGCCGTGTTTCTTACAACGGTTGCCACGTGTTTTGAACTGGCCAATGAAAAAAAAAACGTTGAATTTTAAATGGGTAGAATATACAGTTTTGAAAAATTTCGATCATCTTGTGTTAAAACGCCGGCACGGTGAGTCGTAATATTTTGATCTTAAAATATCTTATTCATTCTGCATATTTTTCAATAATCCTTTCATACTTTAAATATATAATTAAAAATTGTTTCCAATTCAGTTAGATATATTTGCCTTTTGTATTGCATTTTTAAGTAATTGCGATTTCAACAATTCTAAATTTTT
>MU186349.1:53014-69000 GCA_016904865.1 Pissodes strobi
TATTAAAAATACGCATTCAGTGTTTTGATTTTAGACGTTGCTTATTACCTATGGATATTATTTTTTTACTGTATATTCATAGATATTACAAGTGCACATATATTAAAAACACTCATTCAGGGTTTTGATTTTAGACGTTGTTTATTATCTATGATTGTTATTTTTATTGTGCATACATAGATGATATTATAGGTGCACATTATCAAAAACACTCATTCAGTGTTTTATTTTAGGCGTTGTTTATTATCTATGATTATTATTTTTACTGTGCATTCATAGATGATATGTTAAATTCATATATGTATTAGAAACACAGTCAGTGTTTTGATTTTAGATATTGTTTATTATCTATGATTATTATTTTTTACTGTTCATTCATAGATAATATTGTAAGTGCACATGTATTAAAAATACGCATTTAATATTTTGATTTTAGGCGTGTATTATCTGTGAATATAATTTTTTTACTGCATATTCATGGATATTGTAAGTGCACATATATTAAAAACACTCATTCAGTGTTTTGATATTAAGCGTTGTTTATTATCTATGATTATAATTTTTTACCGTGCATTCATAGATGATATGTTTAATTCATATATTTATTAAAAACACTAATTCAATGTTTTGATTTTAGATATTGTTCATTATCTACGATTATTATTTTTACTGTGCATTCAGAGATAATATTATAGGTGCACATATATATATATATATTAAAAACACTCATTCAGTGTTTTATTTTAAACTTTATTAATTATCTATGATTATTATTTTTTACTGTGCATTCATAGATGATATGTTCATATGTGTATTAGAAACACTCATTCAATATTTTGATTTTAGACATTGTTTTGTTATCTGTCACTATTACTGTTCATTCGTAGATGATATTGTAAGTGCACGTGTATTAAAAATACGCATTCAGTGTTTTGATTTTCGGCGTTGTTTATTATCTATGGTTATTATTTTTACTGTGCATTCATAGATGATATTATAGGTGCACATGGATTAAAAACACTCATTCCGTGTTTTATTTAAGCGTTATTTACTACTTATTATTATTATTTTTTACTGTGCATTCATAGATGGTATGTTAAATTCATATATGTATTAAAAACACTAATTCAATGTTTTGGTTTTAGACATTGTTTATTATCTATGATTATTATTTTTTACTGTGTATTCATAGACAATGTTGTAATTGCACATGTATTAAAAATGCATTCAGTATTTTGATTTTAGACATTTTTATTATCTATGAGTATTATTTTTTACCGTGCATTCATAGATGATATTTGAAGTGCATATGTATTAAAAACAGTCGTTCCATATTTAGAGCTTAGATATCGTAAAAAAAGTAACCTGTTGTCATGTGTTGTGATTCAAGTCTCAAAATTTCCATGAATAGTCGAAATCGGAATATATATATATATATATATATATATATATATATGTACCTCTAGGTTTATTATGGTTAATTTTGGTAAGGATGTGTCAAAATGTTTTAACTGCAGTATTGTGAGCTTAAATCAAAAATGTAGAATTTAAATTTTTGAGTTTTTTCTACAAATTCAAGCGGCCTAAATATAAATATTTGCAGCAAACACTGAATATATCAATATAGTGAGAAAGGTAAATTCCGAGATTGGATTTAATGTTGTATGCAGTGGCGCAAATGTTTAGAAGAATCAGTTGAGTTGTTTAGAACTATTTTGTTTGAGCTGTGTAATAATGGAAGCTCATAGAGAATATTTAGTTTTATAATGCCTCCTAAAAAAAAAGAAGTTGGGTGCTGCGAGCAGGAAGGACCGAAAACAGAAAATATGAATAGTTGCAGCGGCTTCCAGCAGAAAAGTATTCATTCATATTTTGATCAGAGTTCTGGATTCAAAGAAACGTAAATATTAATTTTCCTTCATATTACATACATACACATATCGATTTTATAAGCTTTTTGGGTTGCAGATAAAAATATGCTTAACATAAATGATTTGAATAAGAAAGCCTTGATGTGTTCCAAATTATAGGGCATTTTGGGAGAATCACCAGTATATCTTATTAAAAACCTAGATATATCTTGTTAAAACTGATCGTTTTTATCTCTAACTTAAACTTGAAATATTGTCATTTTTAGAAGACTTATTTTATTGGTATTTAGAACTCACTTTTGTTTATTTTTATTTAATTAAGCAATTGTTATAAATTGGTTAATTTGTATATACAATTAATTATGTATTGAGTAGTGATCCTAAAAGAATTCACCCCTCTCGTCCCTAAAATCTTATTACGCCACTGAATATTTTTCCGGTAATGTATATAAAAAGATGTGTAAAAGTACTACAAATACTACAGATAGCGTTTAGTTCTTGGCTGTATGGAGCCTTTTGAAAAGTATAATGTTAAAATCAGTAGCTATATGGAAAGTGTTCGTAAAACTCTGTTTATACTTCGTGCCTGCAACGGACCCGATCTTTGTGGAAATTTTGCAAAAGTGTGTCAAACGCAACGCCCAATGTTACAGTAACCCGTATTTCTCCGGCTTGCAACAATAGATTGTCTTATTTAAAAAAAAAATGGTTTTGAAAATGCGACTTCTTTAGAGATTTATTTATTAATATACTTTAATGTTATTGCCCTGTATCATAATAATAATAATAAATTCTTTATTTGCTCATCTCCATAAAGATAATATTCGGTATTCGTAAAGAAGTGGGCAAAGTACACTGAAAATAGATAACGTAGGTGACCCACTTCATAATTTAATTTTTGTTATAAATACTAAAGAAAAAAGGTGTAACAATGGCTTTATCCTCGTTAATGAATGGTTGTAAGGTGGACTTTGCTCCACTACACGTTCACTTGAATCAATATTTTTGGTGATTTTTTATCAATCAAAACAAAAACAATTCACATTAAAAATTGAAAATAAATGGTTTAATAATAAATTACAGCCGTGCAGGGAAACCTTACTTATTCACCACATTTGATAGACTAAATTTAAATTGAGTAAAATTATTCCTTTATTCAATAAGGGTGGTGAGAATGAATGATCCAGGTATTCGCCGACCAAACTCAATAGAGGATAGTCTAAAAACGCGTGGAAATATGCCTTAATAACAGAATAATAAATTTTCTACAATATAAACAAATGTTTTTCCACAGCAGTTTGGGTTTTTAAGGGGGAAATCTACCAGCATTGCACTGAGAGCTGGTGGGGAGCATGTTTCTGCGACATTCAGTGATATGTGAAGGCGTTCGATTCTGTGTCGCATTTGCTTCTTGTATGCATATTGAAACTTTACCGATTTAGGGGTAGTGTGTTTCAACTTATAACTTCTTATTCCTCCGATCGTGATTAGTTTTTATTTTAGTGGAGCAGGAGGGGGGGTTGAGTCCGCATCTCTGCCAGTAATTTCTGGTGCCCCACAAAATCCAGCCCAGCTCCCTGTACTGTATATTTTCACACACTAAGACTATTGACACTATCCTTCTTGCATATCATGACAATATTGATCAAGTTTTTGCTTTAAGTCAGCTGTATCGTAATCAAATGAACAGTTGCGTAATGCCCTGAGCCTTAACCTCAATGAAACTGAAACTGTAGAATTATTGCGAGATAGGGTGGAGGGTAGGAGCATTAAATTTCTGGGCATATATGTGGACAATAAGATTTCCTGAAAAACTCATATTAGCGAGCTGACTAAAAATTGTCACCACCATTTTTCTCCCTCGTAAAATCGCTGATCTGAGGCAGCTGGGAGTTAGTAGAGCGGCATTTATGGGTCTATTTTAATCAAAAGTCTCCTATGAAGTATTTAAAAACCTATAAGAATTATATGTGGCAGGCGGCTACAGTCAGCTGTCGACGACAGTACTGCAACATCCTACCCCACCTTGGACTTTATATATACCAATTTTAAATCTAGCGGGTCTGACTTGATCTCAGTAAATAGTAGGCATGAACATAACATACATCGCGGTTATAGCTTGTGGCAGTCTCAGTATCACCTTAGCTTCTCTCAGAGAAATTATGTTAATACTTCGCTTTATTTATTTAATTCCCTGAGCCCTGATTTGAAAACCTTGCCACTAATCAGATTTAAACATATAGGATCAAGGTACTGTTTTTTTGGGATTGTCCATACACGCTTCAGGAATTTTTCGTTTGCTGTCGCGCCCGAAGGAGTAAGTTTTGGATGGCAATTTTTTAATTTGATTTTATTCGGTATTCTCTTAACATGTTTCAATGTATTTTTTTCTATTTTTTTGTTGCTATTGTTAGAATTATTTTAATTTTCTTTTTCTATAAAATATTTTTTTTTGCATATAATATGTTGCTCTTGTATTCCTTTTTCATCTGATTTATTATTGTACATATTTTAATTATTATTTTGTCCATCTAATGCGGTGGCGGTGAATAAGTTTAAGATCTCCGTGCACGTCTTTAATTTATTGTTGAACGATTAGGTCCATTTATAAACTCGTAAAGTTCGTAATATTGAGGTTGGATAGTTCATTGTTGGTGAGGCTCAGATTTCATTTTATGGCATTTAACATCATCAAACAGTTGGGAAAGTTCATATTTGATTGGCTAAAACCATTGGACTTTAAAAATTTGTATAGTTCTGGTGACCGAGATTGGCATGTTGAGATCCTTTACACAAATAGAGCACTAGGTAAAAAATCTCTCTCTCCTATTGGTCGATCCGCATGGCCCTCCGCTCGCTTCGCTCGTTACGGGGGCTCAAGAAAAGGAAACTAACCAGGTGCTAACCCAAGACATACCCAAAATCAAGAAAAAACTGTTTAGAAACATAATCTTAAAAATATATAAAAAAAAAGCAACGGGGTTTGAACCCGGGCCGTCCAGGTGAGACCCGGCCAGCCATCTAAACCTCTCGACCACCAGAGCTCTTGCCACAAATTGATTGCATCACGAAGACATATTGTAATACGAGATGGATCGACCAATAGGAGAGATCGATTTTGTGTAAAGGATCTTAAAATGCCCGAGATTGTACAAAAATGGATAATTTTGAATTACTTCTATAAGTAGCACTGATGCATCAATATCCTTCGATTTCACTCCATTTTTCAAATTCACAAAAAAGTAACAACAATAAAAACAGCTGTGCGACTTCGAATATCAAATCGGCTATTGACAGCGATCACGTGCTAGTACAGTGATTTTTCATTGGTTGGCACGAACTCTCTGAACTCTGAACAAAAAATTTGGTTATCTCTCAACTTTGCAAACATTCTGAAAATTAGCGAACTTTTTGCCAACTGAGTTTATAAATTGAACCGAATGATTTGAATAGTTCATCTTGAACTAAAATTTCAACTCCCAACTAAGCCTCAACATTGCGAACTTTTCGAGTTTATAAATCCAGTGTTATTGTTTTATGTGAATTGTTTTTATTTTGATTGATCTAAAATATTTTTTTAGGAGAACTTCCATATCTCGAAATATCATACTTTATTTTTATGCTATTGTTATTTTCTAACCTAAAAATATTGACCTTGCGCCTGTGAGTTAGTCTACCATAGTGAGGCGGTGGCGGTGTGCTAAGAGCTAAGCGGCAGATAGAGGTGAGACGAGCGGTGCACTTCACCAACTCGTATCTAGATACCAATTCTACTTTGGCTTTCAGGCTTTCGCATGATGATGTAGGGAGGGCGAGAATTTAAAAGAGTACTGTTAACTTCATGCATGTCCTTCCGCTCGCTTGGCTCCCTCCGGGGCGCAATCAAACAAAACTAGCCCAAATTTAAAAAAAATAAACAAACATAACCTTAAAGAAAAATTAAAAACATGCCATGCTACCGATGCGACGGGAATCGAACGCGGATCACAAGCACAGTGTCTGACCAGTGCACTATAAGACATGGGTAACTTTGATACATACATAATTCGCATGCGAAATCTTCAAAGCCAAAATAGAATTATTGGTATCTCTTGACACAATTAAATGCTTCACCATAGTGGGGAGGTGATAAACTCGCGTCGATACACAGGAATATCACTTTGGCTTCCGCAGGCGCAGAGTACAGGTGGCCGAATATATCAGAATTACTCATGTCTTTACAGTCCTGTGAATTGCTTTCAACAAGTCTGGTGGTCTAGAGGTCAGAGACTGTGCGTGTAATACAGGCGGTCCGGGCTCGATTTCTGTCGGTAGCAATTGGCATGTTTTCATTTTTTTAAAGGTTATGTTTGTTTCTTTTTTTAAATTTGAGTTAGTTTGTGTTGGAGAAACACCCCAATATGTGTATTAACTTATCGTTTTTTACCGTATAGTTTTCGTAGTATGATTGAGCCATAATTCAAACCCAAATAAATTTCTTTTACCCTAGGTAAACACATTGTATATCAGTTACTCCTTAGTCAAAACCTGGATTGTCGGTAAAATAGATCACACTATATGAAACTATCGCTGGAAAGCAAGTTGTCACTCTTCGACAAGGAAATTTAATATATCTTTGTCTCCGTTAATGTTGTGTAAACAGCAATATGTCAAATAAAGAGAGCACATGTTTCTACCCTCTCAAAAGCATTCCGCATTCGCTCTCTTCTCCCTGCTCGCGCCAGTAGGAAATATTTGATTTTAGTTTTAGTGCCTTACAAACACTTAACCGTGAAGCATCGGCCTAAGTCGTCGCACTGCTTGAGTTTGGCGCCAAAAACATCAGCCTCTGCCGCTGCCCTGTGTGACGCCAAGATATTTAGTTAGTTTTCTCAAAATTTAAGTTTAGTTGGTCGGAGAAGTAATCAAGTGCAGTACAATCGTTCACCCGTAAAAAATCTATCTAGTCGTAGCTCTGGTTGGCGCCAAGAAATTGGGCCATTTTTTTATGTGTGCACAGATATTTAGAAAATATTTCGGGTACTCTGTTCCCTTTTTCCAAGCTTGGATACTCTTTTGGTCGTTTTATGCGCGTTTTCTCAAGACAGAAACGCTGTAGCGTCTCTCCTGTTGCCGATTGAAGAAGGTAAAATGGTGTTTCGAAAATTGTAGTAAGACAAATCTGTTCCTGTACTTAAGATTCGAATCAAGTTTCGAAGTTTTATATCCCTAACCTGGTGAAGTTAAGTTGAGAGAATTACAGACGAATCAAAGTAACAATGTATTTTGTGTGAACGGAAAAGCAGTTGGTTGAAGTAAAGAAAGTTGATTAAATTCAGTAAGGAAAGAAGTTTATGTTAAATTCAAATAATCAAAGTTTCGTTACATATTAGATATTTACTAATAGTTAACCTTATGTCAATTAATTAGTTTTATGTGTGAAAGGATGAATGCGTGTAAGTAGTTAGAAAAATCATTTTATTCAATGATCATATTTAATGCAAATTAAATTTGCATTAAAGTACATAATACCTAAAATACATGTTTCAATTCACACTCTATGAATAAAATCCCACCAACCTATGTTAATACAGTTCGCTAATTAAAGTTGTCAGCTATAAAGTTAATTACCACCCCCCCTCTTTTGTGGTCATAAATGATTTAAAATGAATTGTTTATACCGACCACTTTGGTTGCGCCCCGGAGCGAGCGGAGGGTCATGCGCTAAGTCTTGGACGCTTGTAAACGAACGCACCTCTACTCTGCGGAAGCCGGGAAGCCAAAGTGATAGACCTGCGTATAGACGGGAGTAGGTGATAATCGCCGGTCATCAGTCAGTAATCGGTACCAAAATGCTCTCGAAGTAGGCTCGATTGTTTTTGTTAACGGAAAGAAGCCATTTGAAATTTAAATATCAACAACATATAACTCTACGGCGTAGGTGACGATAGTCAATGCATCCCATGAATTGGGATCGTGTGACAAGTGAATTGGCATATATCCATGACAATGAGACAAATAACCCATAAAACTATCTGGCAGTTTTGCTACGAGTAAAGTGAAAATCAAAATGTTTTGATTCTACGCGGTATCTCTTATTTCGCCGGTTCACTATCAGATTGGTTGAGTGGAAGGTTCACCTCACGCCGCTCTTCTCATCTTACCTCTTAGCTCACTATGATCGCGCCCTTAGAGTGCGTATCGCCGTTTTTACCATTTAGCGAAGCTCCAACCTAATCGCACCCTTACGCGCCGAAGCTTTCACCGAGCTGGTGGCTTATTTGTATTGAGCGTACGAGATCCCGACTTTTTATAGCACGACTTTAATATAAATGTGCATGCTTCTCATATTTTGGGTTAGTTTTGGTTGGTTACGACCCCGTAGCGAGCGGAGGGCCATGCATGGTGTTCAAATATTTAGAGAAACGTAACGTGGGGTACTCTAGTTAACATTTATATTACAGTAACACTATAAAAAGCGGTTTACTGGACGCTCGATGCGAAAAAGCGAGCGGGTGAGACCATGGGGTATCGTACTATTGAAATATAATTAGATGCAACCACATCGGGATTTTTTGAAATAAAATCGACCCCAAAGAGCTAAAGTTTTCACTTAAACAATTTTGACTATAACGCATTTTCGCAGCAGCTGGTCTTCGATTTAAATTTTCTATTATAACCGATTAACAAAATGCTAATGTGCATTTTCAAAAAACAAATTATGACCAAACATCGAATATTTTAAATGTGATTCATCAATGTTTTGGAAATATTGATGGTAAAAACACACCGACCTCCATTATATGGAGGTCGGTGTAAAAACATCGGTAGCCAAACATCGATGGTTTAGATGCATCGATATTAATTATCGACAGTGACTAATCTCTATTCGTGGATGTGACAATTGGTTTGGATAAAAGACACAAGAAAGGAAGAAAGAAGACATCATTGCTGCATAACCTCAAAATTTAACCAAAGAGTAACGGGAGTTTTGGAGTTTATTCGGTCTACTATGTTTATCTCAATTAGATTTAAACAGAAATTGAAATAAATAGATGCATGTCCAATATTATGGATGATGGAAAACGGGAAAATAATAAAATTAAAAGGCCTAAAAGTGATAATGTGAAAGCCGTGGTGTCAGTGTACTTACACAGAAGACAGTTTGCTAATATTAAACCTAGAGTAGTTTCTAAGAAAACCATATTAGCACGAACCGTATTGGATAACAGAATAAGTAGGCCTAATTCCATACTGGACAATTTCATCAGTGAGTGTGATCCATTACTGATCGAGTACAGTTTCATGTTTCAAAAGTTTATGTTTTGGTTAAGGGATCAAATCAATAAAAAACATCGATGCTATGACATAGAGAAGCTGGTGGGCCCTTTGTTTTGTCACCTTTATTTGGATATTCGAAGTAGTGGTAAACCACACGAAGCTATTATATCCAGTAGTTCATTTTTCAAAGCTCACGTTGAGAAAGTGGATAAATCTAAGTGCGATGACAGAGTTAAGGACATTCTCAAAGTTATAGGTACAACTTCAGATCATATGAAACTAAATAGTTCTGAGCTTTTAAATTTTGAAGACTTGAAAGAACAGTTTAGATCCAGTAAAATTGTGGCATACCTTAAATCAGAATCTTTAATGCTTCTTAAGAGCTTTGTAGCTGATAGTTCTCGTGTAGAGTCTCATATAATTCTTCTTCAAGTTCTTCAATCATGGTTTGATTTTAGGATAATTCCTGAAAGTGATTTGTCAAGTACTTTAAAAGAAGATACCGAAGCAAGTGTCCAATTTATACCAGTAACATACATGCCAAAAGATCAATCAGTTCTCACAGAGAACAGTAATGCACATATAAGTGATGAAACCCTACAACTTTGGTGTGATTTGACAGGAAATTCTGGAAACGATAACCCAAAGAAACTAAAGCAAGATGATAAGACGAGTTTTTCATTTATGCAGGTGAAAGTTGAACCACAGGATCATAAAGACCCAAAGCAAGATGTAACAGAACAAAAAAGCAAAATTGAAAGTGTTATCAGAAAGACTAGGAAATTACCGGCAAGTGTGTGTAATATTAGGATATTAAATAACAAGAATCGTGTTACTTGTGGACTTATTAGAAGTCATGCTGGTTTAGCACTTTTTGCAGAATATAATATTTTAAGAGTAATGCCATTGCAAGTACTTGTAGATTCAGTGTGTGATGTTGAACAAATTGATCATGTACGATTTATTCATCATTCAAAACAAATTTATTGTGCTGCATTATGTTCAAATAATGATATTATATGTACAGGGTCTGCAGATCGTAGTATATGTGTATATAGTCTCAGTAAATTCAAACTCCTTAGGAGGCTGTTTGGACACTTAGGTGCTGTGTATAGTGTAGCAATAAGTCAAAATTCAAAATATCTTGCATCTGGATCCCATGATGGGACTGCTAGGTTATGGAGTCTTCGAACTGGTAAACCTTTGAGGGTTTTTGCAGGACACACGGATGCTATAACTAGCGTGCATTTTCATCCAAATTCCCTCTATGTAGCTACTGGTTCTGCTGATAAAAATGTCCGAGTTTGGTATCTAAATACTGCAAATACTGTTCGCTTGTTGCATGCTGCTAAAAAGGAAGTATATGCAGTCACTTTTTCATCAAATGGACAATATCTAGCATGTGCAAGTGATGACAAAAAAGTGAGAATATGGGACCTAACCAGCTCTAAGGTTGTTCACGAATTTAAAAATAGAGAATCTTCAGTTATCCACTTGTTGTGGAGTAAAAATGACAAGCAGTTGTGTGGGGGGACTGTATCAGGGGTTATTAAAATCTGGGAAGTTAGAGACAAAGATAAAGAACAGGTAAAGGAACATAAACATTCAGACTCTGTGCTACGAAGGCATGTTAATGGACAGTTACTTGGTTTAGATTGTACATTAGGGATGTGGGCATGTCTGTCAGTTCCAAACCATTCACCTTTTGATAAATTATAAAACTATTTAATTATGAGCCTTATTTATTTTTTTATACTTACATAAATATGATTGTTTTTAAAGGTAGCTACCAGTAGTAAGTACAATTGCATAATATGTATTTTTGTATTGTAAACTACCTGTGTGGACTGGTTGAAGTAATTTTTAAACTAATAACTTTGACAGGCTTGGTTAATAAGCTCAAGGCTCTGTATTAAAATGTTTTCATATGGCATGCTTGTTAGTTAATCCAAATTATAAACCTGGAAGTTGCACAGTTTGTATCTATTTTGCGAAAATAAGTACAAATGGTTCAAAAAATTAGGTCTGCATTATATATCTCCAAAAACCTTAAATGTCAAAGGTGTGTTTTTATTTTTACTGAAATTCTGCAAAATCTTAACATAGTTTATTTAGGTAGTAAGAATCAGTATGAGGGTATTACTGTTACATCAAATGTATGTAAATCAAATATGTATCAGTTCTTTTTCAGAATAGGTAGGTTTTGCAGCATTTACTCATTTTAGGCTAACTTTAATACATGAGTAACACCTTTAGAACTTCAATTAGTCAGTTCAATGGCCTTTAAACTAATCAGTGTTTTGAATCTGTCAATGTTAGTATGATATTGATAGATATGTAATATTAAAAACTGATTAGTTTAGCAGTGGCTAATGGAAGTTCAGAGTAGTGGCCCGTAGTCATATAAACATTTACATGCTACCTAGGTACTAAAAATAATTATTACTGGTTACCGTTAATGTAAGACAATTTCTTTGGCTCTATTATGTAGTGCTTTAATACTGAGAATATGTCACTATATATTTATTATTTTCCATTATAATTATTCATTTATGTATGTGGCTGAAGTTTGAGCTGTTTATGGTCTTTTTTGCCAAGTTTACATATATCAAAAACTCGAAACCAATGTGTTATCAATTTTTCCTTAGTCTGTAGGTAATATAAGTCCAACTATTGTTATGATTTTGTATATTTCAAAGCACACATTTTTGTTTTAGAAACTAACACAAAATTATGCCATTGCTCTTAAATTATTTTATATTATACAACTTGTTCTACCTGATATGTTAATTATGAGAAGGTGATATTTGCATGAAAAGATAGATATTTTCGATGATATTGTTCTTTTTTTACGAAAGGTCTAGGTTTGACTGAAAATTGTGTTGTAACGACAATAATTTTGTGTAACAGGTCTTGAACTTCCTACCTAAGATAGTATTTCTCCAAAAAAGTGTTTTAAGACGCGTACTATAACTTTTTACATTGTGTATAAAAGGAGATTGTGTATTATGTTGAGCAATAATGATCAATTAAGTTGACAATAATGATACGAAACTTACATAATGTCTTTCAACAATAGCATGCTAGTGTAAAGTGACCATCCGTCCCGATTTAGGTGGGACAGTCCCGATTTTAACCCACTAGTCCCGATTTAACATGTGTCCCGCTTTTGTCCGATTTTAAAAATTTTTCGATAATTATTAATAATATAATAATCCAAATTTTTTTTATGGTGGCGTGACAACACTTCATTAAATATTATGTGGCAACGTTGTATTTATATTTGTCACTTCAAATTTACTTTTTGCCCCCTTCTCTTAGCCTTTCTAAATCATTTTAGCGTTTTTATAATATTAGGGGAGAGTGGTCTATAATAGTGGGACAATTTAAATTTTTTTTGTTCTAGTGTTTATTATTTTTTGTTTTTAATGATTGAATAACTCAATTAATTAGTCTAAGTATGTCTTAATTGGATACAGATGGATTACAGGATAAGTTGTAAGATCAACGGGTATTTGCCCTTTGACCCTGTATGAACCGCATAGACCTTAGTGGTACAAGGTGGGACGCATATCTATACTGGGACATGCAGTTTTATTTTGAAGTTTATACTCCCAATTATAGATTGCTTAAAAACATTTTTGAATATCAAACTTTTATTGAGGTAAGTTCCAACACAAAAAAAATTACAAATTAATAAGTAATTAATACATGTTATATTCCGAAAAACCGAATTGAAATTGTAGTACATCCTCTTCTGCTGGGTATTCAAAGCTATTGCCCACAAGTTTTTGAAGGAATAAAATGGCATATTCCTTGTTGGTACGCCTCTATGCAACCAGCAAAATAGCTGAAACTTTCCTAGTGGCATACCGAACTATTACAGAGTCTTCCATATTGACTTCTTGGTCCACATCGTCCTCGTCTTCATCACAATAGCTTACTTTACTTAAATCGGTGCTTGCATCAGTTTCCTCACCTAAGGTTTCACTATATGATGGTTTTCTTTGTTCCACTTTCGATTTTTTGCCTTGAGGTCTATTTCTTTCAAGTTTTTCTTTTTTTATTTCCAAACACTTGCTTTTCACCTTGTTTTTTATTATCTTTCTTGTTTTTCTTATCCTGTCTTTTTTTTATGTTCCTCCTCTATCTGCTCATTTACAGGTGTGTCTGTTAGTATTATAGACTTGCCCTTCTTTCTTCTTGTGTTGTATTTTCGGGGTGCAGCCTGCAGTTGTTGTAGACAATGTTGTAGACCTTGCACAGGAAGACCCGGCCACTGGCAAATCAGGTGGAATAAAATGTGTAGCAATATTGTTGGTTTCAACTGGTTCTCTACCAGAAGCCTTGTTTGCTTGGATACTTATCCCTGCCTCTATTGACTGATTGGATGGATCAGTAGTTATATTGGTTTCGCGTAGTAAAGCGACATCGTCTATTGAAACATTCTGAGGCCTCTTCATTAGGCAAGGTCGAGGCAATATCTTCAGGTCGATCTGTGACATAGGACATCATAAAATCTTGTTCCGTAAAAATGCTTGAGTTTAATGGACAAATACCAGTTTTGCTAAGGCCCTTTAAGATATTTGTAGTAAAGGCGAGAGGAAAGGCTTTCCCGACAATTTCGCTTATATTGTAAATTGTCAACGGTGTGCCTGGATGGTTAAGTAACCATTCATCAGCTGCTTTGTTATAATACGTCTTGAAGGGTCCAAAGCACGAGACACCCAAGGGCTGCAGTGTGGGGTATGCCATTATCTTTAGCCTTATTTAAAACGTCAATAGCATAATGAGTCTCGTAATTATCGAGAATTATTAATATTTTTCAGGTGAGCATTTTGTATGCCTAATAATATGATCCAAGCGATCCACAAAAGTGTTAGAAGTCATCTAATCTGATGGATTAGCTGATCCGGAAGTACCAGGAGGAGCAAGATCAGTTTTCTCTCTTGAACCTTCTTTCTAGGAAAAACCATAAATGGACATATAAAAGTTTCATTTCCAGAAATCCTACAACATAAAGTTACCAAGATGCCCCGTTCCTCAGAAGTGATTGTTCCAGCTTGCTTGCATCCGTTTTGAGCTAATATTTTTGGGGGTTTATGTATGGTTGTTACCCCAGTCTACTAACCTAGATGTTATATATCAGTTGCGGTAAACTTGTGTTTTTCTAAAACCTCAGTTGGATTTTTTTTAAATGCAGTAACATTGTGCTGGTTAAAACTCGTTGCTCGAGACAAACTTGTAACTTCAGGGGTTCTCAGCTTCAATTGTGAATTGCGATGCCGAAAGTTTTTCATCCATTCACTCCCTGCCATTCCATTCTCGCTCCAGGAGTCTGGTATTGTATTAATATTGAATATGCTACGGCAAAATTGTAGGTTTCGCGTTCGATTAACCCATAGCATATTCGAGATGCGTCTAGTAGGTAGGTAAGAAGCCAACATACTTTCTTCTGCTCCAGAAAAAAACTGATTTGTACCCGTGCTATTGTGCAAAATTATGGTGAACTATTTCATCTTCGTTAAGATCTTTAAATTTCTTATCGTGACGTTGTAATGGTGAATTGGATGTACAGCTGCCTAAGTTCTTTTCGCCCCTTATCACTTGCAGAACAGCTTTTTTCATTGCTTCTGATTTTTCCAAGTGAAGTATAGCGCTATCTCCATAATGCTCTTTTAGTTTTTGTCTAGGCCACTTCGGCATCTGAAAGAAAACATAATATTTTAGGACCTATGTACCTATTTTTTACATCTCATAATTTTGCTTTAATGAGTTCCCTGTAAAATATATCCCACTTACAAATCTAAGCTTTTAAGTGAATTCTATGTTCAAACTATCATAATTTACGTGTGTCCCACGAAAGACCATTTCCCACTATGAACCAGGTTCACAAAAATTACATTATTGTCAATTTCTTACACTTTGCAACACACAATACGCCAAGTTGTTTGTAATTATACCTTTATACAGCAGCGTTTTAAAAATATATCAACCAAAAGAGCTACCTACATAGTACTGTATAATCAAAATCAGAAATTGAAACTTTACTTACCTCTTTTCTTAAAAATACCCCAAAAATTAAGAAAAAAATCACTACACAAAATCAACACAAGCAGTAGCACTTGTTACTAACAGCTGACTTTAATATTCAGAGTTGCCAGGTGTTTTGTCCCAGTATAAACCGCATCCCACTATAGACCACTATCCCCTATATATTTTCTTTCATGATGTGACCAAGAAAAAAACACTTAAAAAATGTTTGGAGTGATTTGATTAATTTTGTCTTTGATAATATGACCAAAACAAAACAAGAATGTTTGGAGTGTAAGGAGAATAAATTTTTTGTTCCGATTGGTGACCGGGTTAACGAACGTCATTTGTCATTTAATTCATAATGTGATAGTCATCACTGTCGTTCTGTCATTCATTAATCGCCAACTTATCTCATCATATTTTTTTCAATTTATTGTGTTATAGGTTGGAAATAAAAATTAAAAAAAAAATCGATAATACCGAAGTTATTTTTTGCGGACAGCGGATTTGTTAGCGGAACAAAATACATACCAATATTTTTGACTAAATATTAGTATCGAAAGTCTCAGAAAATGGGCGTGGCACCCCAAAAATTTTTAGCTTTCGGCAATTGTCCTGCTCTCTACTTATCGAAATATGGTCACTTTATGCTGGTGGTTAAGCTACAGTGTAAAGAATTTATTGATTAACAGTATTTTTTAGGACCATTATTTGCCCTCATCAGTAATCCCAATATTTTGCTTGTTTGTTTCATATTTTTGTCAAAATTTGTTCATTCGCTTTTGTTTGCCACTTGCCTAGATTTTTAATACTTCAAAT
>MU186349.1:74000-92177 GCA_016904865.1 Pissodes strobi
TTTGCTATCAATGTTTTAATCATCTTACATCAGAAGCTTTAAAAAATATCTCCGTGTTAGGATAAAGTGGCAGCTAAAAATCATATGTTTGTTTTAGGTAGTTAGACATTTTGTACAATTAGATCCAAAATTAAGCTCAGAAATATCATTAATTGCCGATTATTCCATGGAGAGTCATGCTCAAGACCATACTAATTACATAAATGTCTCGAAGAATAGGAAGAGAAGAGCTAAAGCACTGCTAGACTTTGAAAGACACGATGACGATGAGCTAGGCTTTAGAAAAAACGATGTAATTACTGTTATTAGTCAGAAAGATGAACATTGCTGGGTTGGAGAATTGAATGGGTTAAGAGGTAACGCAATATAACTAGAATAAGTGGGAATGAAAAATCAGATCTGTGATTTTCCTTAGCTGTAGGCTTTGCCTCGAAATGCATTATATCTCGTTAATATAGTAAAATCGTCGTGTTGCAGGATTACCTTTTTGAGATTATTGTACTGAGGGTAAAGCTGTTATTGGGAGCCATACATAGTTCTTGCTAATATCTTAAACAAGGCCCAAAATGCGATGAAGTAGAATGGCATAATATTGGCCATATAGGCATAAAACTAAAATTGTGTTTCTGATGCCCAATGAAGTTAATGTTTCTGTTAAAAGAGTTGTTTTGAGTCCCTTTTCCAACCACTGTTTATTCAATGTATATTTTCATTACAAGTTGCCGAGTATCAGATGAACTGAAGATTTGTACTATAATTATTCTCATTCTAATTGCCTGATGACAACAACGCCACAGATTACTATATGGAAAAAAAATCATCGAAAAAGTAGTTCATGAACAATTGCTGAATTATATTGGACAAAATAGATATAAGCATTAATTTTTAGTTAGGTTTTCGAGATGAATCGTGGGAAAAAGATGGAATATTGAAAGGTATCATAATATCGAACATACACAAATCAAAAAATACAAACGAGAATATATAAGATCAAAAAAGGCAAGAGATTATTCCCAATTGGTCGAAAATACAAAAGTTTAAAAGTACAATAGCTTGACAGTACAAAAAGTCGAAAATGCAAAATACATTTATTTCCACAATATTTATTAAAACACTAACTCAAATGAATCCAAACTAACAAGCTCTAACTCAAGATAATCTGCATTAACGAACACTAGCCCAAACTATCCGGTACTAATGGAAATAACTGGCCCTATAATCTAAACTAACCAAAGACATATTTAAAAATAGACAGATTTGTTTACTAAATATGAACACATCAACATTGTTCCCCTCTTATAAAATAAATCGCAAGCCGTACTATTAGTTACCGCTCCTGCGGCGCTGTTGCCGGTGACATCTAAGAGTATGTCTGTATCACGGAAAGTCGGCAGCTTGTTTTTAATAGTGTCACAGAAAAAATGCATTTATTAGAAAATAGAGCAAGTCAAAATATGTATTTTTCGCTTTAAAGTATACCGTGTAGATTATAATAATAACAACATATAAACATTTATAATACAAAACGAATCAAAATTGAAACACAAAAAAATAGGAAGTTTTATACCTATTTTCCGCTAGAAACTATATAAACTGGGCCCTATGTCACTACTTCACCACTTCACATTGTTCACGAAATCAGCGGTACTCCCTCTTGCCGCGCACGCCGACAACGTCGCGTAGCCGGGACTAGTCGAGAAGGAATTCGCCGCCATGTTCTTCAAAACACAGTATCATTCATTCGTGTCGGTTGTTTGGCCATCGCGTTTTTGCCGTGTCGGTGATTGGGGATTTAATTAAGTGTTATTTGGACATTGAAGAATGGTTAGGCAGTTCTTAATGTGTCGGAAAATAGACTATTTCAACGCAAATATTACATTCTATGCGCAAGTAAATAAACTCCAAAGTTGGTTTTTAGCTGTCTGATAAACTCATAGTCGTACTCTGCTAACAAACACAGTTAATAGAATCCGATGTTTCTTTTTAAAAATTATTAGTTGCAATGCGTTATGGAAAATTAATTAACGCTTCAAATTTATTTCAATGTTACTTGATATTAAGCGAGTGTCTCTTAAAATGTTACGCCTATGGTGCGCCGCTGGGAGAAACATTACGCAGGCGCGTCCTTGTGGCTGTACATGAATGAAATGTTTGACGCGCTTCGGCCGCCATCTTCATTATTTTCATTCATTACTTTATCTCCTCTTCACGTTAATATTTCTAATATTGGCATGTAAATATTTGGTAATTTATGAATGACCTTCTCTGTCTATTGTTTTTATATGTCTTTTAAACTAACTTGCTTCACTTCCTCGGTTTGGATTAGTGCCTACTTGTTATGCTAATTTAGCGTGGATTAACCCAATACCTTCTACAACTAGACCAGACGGCTTACGCGTGACGTCATCAAAAGTGGTCTTAACTTATTTACTGGCGTATATTGACATGTGCAATTTCTTTTAAAATTTCGCAGTTAAGTAGACATTTTAGATGCAAAAATCTCGAAAAAATATAACAAAAACTTGTCTTTTGTAAATTTATTTTTTTTATGTAGTTTGAAACGTAATTGGCCTAATACAATACCTCCTACAAGCTGATATTACTTTCAGCACAACTATTATAACTGATAATATGTATTACTCATTTTTTTAAATCAAAAATTAAATTGCAGTTTACTTACCTTTTTCTGCATAAATAAATAATATTTAAGAGCTTCCGGTTGAAACAAGGTTGCGAGTCATGAACAGCCTTTAGACGTGCCTCATTCGATTTTTGCTAAAGGAAAACGAAATTTCATAGCAAAAACCTTTGAATATCCAGTTTATCAAAATAGAATAAGGTTCATTTAAAGTTAAATTTTCTTTGCAAAATTCACAACTTAATTTTTTTTAAACAATATGACAGTAATATCCACTTAAATAAGTGATTAACTGGCATTTCAGATGCTCTGCTGTGTCTTGTGAATGTGACAAATTATTATGAAAACCTTTCAGAGCCTCTATAATAAAAGGATTAAATATTTCCAGAGCTAATTTAACATTTTGCCTTTCTATAAATGATGGAAAAAGAGCCTTTAAACTAAGGGAATACCCATGATTTAATATTTCGTCTCGTTTTAGTTCAAGAATTTTTTTTACAATTGAGAGCGCATATAGCAAACATTGCATTACAGCCTTTATGAGGCATAATTACACTAAATATCACTTACCCCAAAATTAGCTGACAGGAACAAATTTTATAAACTTGCTGTACACAGTGAACAAGCACAAAATAAACTCTTATTACACGAAAGCAACAGGTCAAGTCCAAACATCTTGGAAAGCTAAAAACATGAACTTTGGGTCTTTTCGGCTAGTTTCCACCGCACAGCATTGTTCACATAAATTTAAACACACTAAAGTACTGATATTATAAAGAAATTAACAGAAAAACAATCAAAATCGAACAGAACAATAATTAAGAAGCCGGTCGAACGTCGAAAGTATGTCAACTGACAGGAGGCAGTGTTGCCAGATTTAGAGTTAGTTTCATACATTATTTGGGATGTAAACTATTTAACGTATATTTAGTTGGACTTTACAGCATTTGTTGAATGACTTTTGAAATTATGTTTTTAAATGGAACTAACTAAATATTTATACAAAATAATTAGGTCATTGCTAAGCAACGTTTATTTTCTTAAAGGTTTTGATTGCGTTATGCTTCAGTTTCCGGTTTTTATATATTTACTTTTTGGATTTTAAATATTTATTTATATTTAATATAACTATGCTATAATATACGAAAGCAAACTTTTACATTTAGTATCTAATATATTGTTAACTGTAATCCAAGACAAATATTTTACGTTTCTTTGAAAAATAATTTGTGGCAAACTACAGTGAGAAGTAAATTAACAACATAATTGTGATAAAGCGCCCAATCTGGCAGCACTGGATACAGAATATATCGAAGATGGCGGATGGAAATTGACATTCTAGTGGCCCAGCGTGGCAATCAACGTTAAATACGAAAGTAAGCGCGATAAAATAATTAATACTTTTACTGGGCTCCTCTTAATGCTTTTCTTATGGCAAAAAAGTACAGACCACTTAGGATGACGTCACTGCTAATGTTAATATTAGCTAGTTGGCCTAGTTATAGGAGGTAATGGCGGTACCCGTATGCATATCCGTATCGAGCGTACAGGATCGCACCTTGTCATAAGGCGACTATAATATAAATGTTAGCTAGAATACCCCCGTTACGTTTTATCTTCAATTTTTTAAACACCATGTATGGCCCTCCGCTCGCTTCGCTCGCTACTAGGGCTCAACAAACAGAAACTAATGAAGTGCTAACCAAAACTAACCCAAAATATGAAAAGCCAGCACATTTACTTAACAGTCGCGCTATAAAATTTGCGATCTCGTACGTCCGATACGAATAAACAACCGTCTTGCCACGCACGCCGGCACTAGTCGAGAAGGGACTGGCCGCCATGCTCTTCAAAACAGAGTATCATTCATTCGTATCGGCTGTTTGGCTATCGTGTTTTTGCC
Organism: Pissodes strobi; assembly: GCA_016904865.1. Lineage (NCBI taxonomy): Eukaryota > Metazoa > Arthropoda > Insecta > Coleoptera > Curculionidae > Pissodes > Pissodes strobi. The sequence continues at coordinate 78,542 of MU186349.1, forward strand.
GTAATGGTGTTTGTGGATTTAATTAAGTGTTATTTGGACATTGGACGATTCTCTTTGAATTCTACATTGAAGAATGGTTAGGTAAATCTTAATGTGTCGAAAAATAGACTATTTCACGCAAATATTATATTCTATGCGCAAGTAAATAAACACCAAAGTTGGTTTTTAGCTGTCTGATAAACTCATAGTCGTACTCTGCCAGTGGCGCACCCAAGGGGGGGGCATCGGGCCAGCCCCCCCCAGACTGTATAACAAAATGTGGCCCCCCAAATTTTTTTAGCACAACCTATGTTGAGCCACCCCCCAAACATATTTTCTGGGTGCGCCGCGTACTCTGCGAACAAAAACAGTTAATAGAATCCGATGCTTCTTTTTCAAAATTATTAGTTGCAATACGTTATGGAAAATTAATTAACGCTTCAAATTTAGTTGTTGATATACGTTATGCAGAAGAAAAGCTTTAGATTTTTTCATAAAACAACAAATATTTTTAACACAAAATATAAAATATGTGTGCAATATACTAATAATAAATACCATAAAGAAGTTGCCAAGTGACATATATGACTATTTTGGCGATACTTTTTTTTAAAGAATCGTGCATCGATGGCCTCTGCCATGAATTAATAAAATTCGCCTTGAAACAATACTTCAAGATAAGAATTCATCATGAGGTAACCCAAAGATCCCAGGCATTGCGTCAAAACATAATTTTATTTCGTAATGAATGAAATTTATTTTTCCTTTGTTTTTATATAATTAGTGTTATTCCCAAGTAGACCGGCACGGCGGTATCTTTAAATTATTTTTTTAGTTATGTGCATATGTCAATATTAATAAATTATTTTTATGTGTCTAGCCATTTTTATTTTTGTAATAGCTTATTATTTTCTGCTTGACAGTAGCCTTATTTCAATGTTACTTGACTTTAAGCGAGTGCCTTTTAAAATGTTACGCCTATGGTGCGCCGCTGGGAGAAACATGACGCAGGCGCGTCCTTGTGGCTTTACATGAATGAAATGTTTGACGCGCTTCGGCCGCCATCTTCATTATTTTCATTCATTACTTTATCCCCTCTTCACGTTAATATTTCTAATCTTGGCATGTAAACATTTGGTAATTTATGAATGACATTTAGGAATCTAATGGCAGCAAACCGTAATAGTTTATTATTCCAACCAAAACGATGGCACCCATTGCGAACCAAGTTTGATTTATAACCTACACTTTTCACAAGAAAAACTTTAAGAGAGAGCCGATGGCGCGTTATCGCGCCAGGTATGTAACTCAAACTAACCATTTTGAACCAACTTTGATTTGTTACCAGTAAAGCTTTTAAAAAGAAGCTTAACTAATGAAAATTTAATTAATAAAAAATCTCTGCTTGCGCTATTTTGTATCTATCCGCCTTTTGTATTTTCGATTTTTTGATCTTATGTATTTTCAACCTTTTGTATTTTTTACGTCTCTTCTGTAAACCATTCAAAACAAATACAGTTGTGAAACAGCTGTGGAATTTGCGTTACATAATTGGAAGCTACATTTGGATAGAGGTTTACTACCGAGAGCAGTCTTCTTCGATCTCCAAAGTTATTCGAGAATTGATTAGAAAGTTAAAAAAGTTAGAAGTGAAACAACCTTGCAATGGAACTGAAGACAAATATTTAAAATAAACAGTACAATACTATATGACTAGCTAAATAGTGTATATGGAGTATCATAGGAAAGTATACCTACTTGTTCAGCTCCAATTTTTCTTTATATAAATATAGTAGAGGCAATAATCCTTACGTTTACTGATGATTCAAACATTACTCCTGCTCAGGATTGCTAAGGGCAAGATTTTATAACTAAAATAAGGCAATTGTCTCTGTATGAACTCTTTATTTCTGTTACAGAATCTAACCGTAAGTTTTTCATCGTATTTAAGTGGCTTCTGTTCCAATAGATCGTATTTTCCACCCATGATACAAAGAATAACAGGTATGATATTGCGCACGCCACTATCAGCTGACTCGCTCCTGTCGACGTCACAATGAGAGTTGCCGCCATTAAAATCCACCGGTTTACAAGGGAACTTTCATGATATTTTAAGATGTTTATTTTGCGGTGTATTTTGTGGTGTTTTGTCAGCATTTTGTGAGATTTGTGGCATTTAAGTTGAATTTGGAGACTTTAGTGTAAAAAACTTAAAACAAATCAGGTTATTAAAACTATTTTGAACTATTAGTGTGACTTTAGTAATAGTGACTTTGTGTGGACAATAGTAACATTATTTTGTTGTTTTAAAAGCTATATAAGGTATAAAAATAATTAATTATTGAGAAAGTGATTAAGAGTCAACATTAATTTTTGATTTTTGGCATTTTTAAGGTTAGTTATAAACTACACATATTACAAATTGGTTGTGCTGTACCTGGTTGTCTGAATGACAATCAGACAAAACGTGCTGACAAATCTGTAAGATTTCACGCTTCTCCCAAAGACAATATTGTTGAAAAACTGTGGGTTACTGCTTGTTGCCGTAAGGACCATTTTAATACTAAACCCTCGAGAATTTGTTCAAAATATTTCAAGTCAGAAGACCATGAAAGAAATTTGCAACATGAATTGTTGCAATACGAATCCAAAAAAGGACCCAAGCTAAAGCGCAATGCAGTACCTACCTTCTCTTCATCTGCCAAAATCAAAAGGTTTATCTGTAAACCAGGTAAAAAGACAGGAGAGGCTTTCGAAGAGAGAATCGAAGACGTTTGTGGAAGATAGCATTGCTCAGTGCTAGTGCAACAATGGATTTTGTGGATTACATATCTAGAGCATTGGATAATAAACAATTACTTGTAAAAATTTTTGTAGATCTGCGAAAGGCTTCAGTACTGATATTTTACCCAGTGATTGTGGTGTGCCCCTGGGCTCGGTTCTGGGGCCATTATTTTTTTCCCTATATGTATTTAATTTAAGATGTGCAGGACTTACGGTGCGGTACTTTACTTTTGCTGATAATACAGCTTTGGTATACACAGGTGGGGAAGTTAATGCATTAAATAGGCTTGTAAATGACGACCTAAAGTTGTATCTGAACTAGTTTTACAATAAATTAAAAATCAATACTGACGAAACAAAATTTCTGTGTTTTAACAGAAAAATAAACCAGTTCAAGACTTTCCTGTTACTATAAACGAAGTGATAATTGAAGAAGTGCAGCAAATAAAATATTTAGGACTCATAATTGATAACAACTGAAACTGGTCTGGACATATTGAGTATATTATGTCTAAAACATTACCAATGATGCCTATGATATACAAATGCAGAAATTACCTGTCTTTTAAAACCAAACACAACATGCAGGATAATGCCTTCTTCGTTTCACATCTTAGATGTTTATTACCAATTTTGCTGTAAGTCTAATCTTAATTCTATCAAGATAATCCAAAATAAGGTATTAAATGTCTGTTTAATTACAATAGATTAACCAGCACACATACTTTATCAGGAACTAAAAGTTCCAAAAATGACTCTATAGTTTTAGAATACGAACAAATTAAACTTATGCATAAAATAGTTTATAAAAAACAAATTTCTAATATTAACACTGTTGTTGTGATATACATAAATATAACACTAGGTCTCAAAATAACATTTACCAAATAATGACTAATACAAATATAGGCCTAAATAACCCGTATGTGCAAGCATGTAAATTGTACAATGGCGCACCGGAAAATATTAGAAATATTATTAATTATTTTCTTTATAAATTGATAAATGGTTACATTGATAGTAAGGAGTTTTTAAAAAGAATCCTCTTAGAGTTGGTCAGGCAAATACGAGATGTACAGATTTGTTATTTATGTATGCACCTAGAACTAATCTTTATAAAAAATCTTCATTGATAAGGCTGTGTAATAATTTTAAGGTATTGTAGTAATATTGATATATTTCGTATTTCAGTTGAGGTGTTTAAAAAACAAATAAAATGAGAAATAGATATAAGGATATGTTCCTAGTTTGTAGGCTTAGTTTTTAGTTTGATTGTATCTATTATTCGCTTTGTAAAAGTTGTTGATACAAGAATAAATAAATAAATAAATTATAATGTTTTTATAAAACTACTTAAGTGGTATCTAAATATTAGTTAGAATCTCTCCGACACAAAAGTTGTAATTAGTATGCTCGAGGCCAGAGCTTAAAGCACTGATTAGGGATTTATGTATTTATTGTATTGTAATATTGAGTTGTATTAAATAAAAAAAAAAAAAAATGCCCAAAAAGCCTCGTTTTATTTTTTTTTTGTCATTTTTAAATAAATACAATTCCGATATGAAAAGATAAATAGATCTTTCCATCTGTGAAACAATACCAACCACTACACCTTCCCTTATATCAACTCCCTTATTATAACAGTTTGCCAGCAGAGTTAAGATCTAAACCTTATCGGAGATGTAAGAAGGATATTGTTAAATGGATTTTAGAGGGGAATTAAATACATGGGAGTTGGGTATGTTGGGAGTTTACTATTCTTTTGAGATGGGAAACTCGCTTTGAATCTCTTTTATTTTTACTATTTTTGTATGAGTATTATTTTGTTTTTTTTTTCTTAAATTGTTTTGTGATGATTAAGGAATATTTGTTTTGATAACTTGAACCTCTTTTTCAAAAACATAGGTAATTATTTAAGTATGGAGTGCACACACAGTATTCTTAATACTATAGTGTACTTAATATTAGCAGTAGACAGTAGGTGAAAACATTAAGACTATGAGTTGTATGAGTTATCATTGTATATTTGTATTTTTTCTTGCAGTAGTCATAAAATATAGTACTAAGGATAATATGTAATTTCTGCTAATAAATAAATAAATATATTCATTATAATACCTAATATTTCTTTATGTTCCCTGCTATAATTATATATCTACAATAAAGTGTATATAGTAGCAACTCTGCTGAAATGTCAATTAACAAGATTTTTTTTTGCTAAAATCTTTGTTGCTAAAGATTTGTTTCTTATTTATAAAATTTCTAAGCATGATCTCTTATATGTGCATTCCATATATTGAATATTATTTCTCAATTTTGGTTCATATTGATTATTTATTTAGTTTATTAACAAGTCAAAATAATAAAATACCTTTCAGTAACCTAAATAAACCCAAAACAGTGATACATTAATAGCATTTTTAGTCAAATGACTAATAATGGCCAATTAAATGTAATCGATATAACAGTTCTTACGGCAACGATTTAAAATCACTCTCATTGTGACGTAATTCGCGAACTCGACCGAATTGGGCACTCGGGAATACCATACCTGTTATTATTTTTATCATGTTTTCCACCTTTTTGCGATGAATTGCGAATACGAAGCTTCGCCATAGAAGGCCGTTTGAATTGATATGCTGAATTATCCTGTGTTGCTAAAATCTAATTACTATAGGCAGGGCATTTGTTAAATTTTCCTTTACAAATACAGCAGTCGTCACTCTGTAACCACTTGTCCATTGCCGCCCAATTTATGGCGATTTGCTTGGTTCTGAAATAAAAACTTGACAAAATTTAATTTCTATTTTGAAAGGGGCCCATCCATTTACAATAACGGTGTCAACCAACATATCTTAACATATCTCTCAAAACTTACTCTGGGGAAATTATAATATTCGTAGTGTAATTTTTCTGTTAATATACTAAACATAGGATTTTTCTAGGTTGGTTCCCAGCAAAATTTGTACAGTTATTAGATGAAAGAAGTAAACAATACAGTAGCGCTGGTGATGATAGTATATCGGAAACAATTACTGATTTAGTTCGAGGAGTGCTATGCCCTGTGATAAAACAAGTCCTGGAACATGGAATGAAACGTCCGAATTTTTTAGGTAAAGGACGAATATTATCGTCATATATTATCGTTAGTGATCTCTTAAAATTTTCGATCGATTTTTGGACGTTTTGTGGCATTTGGATGAGTAGACTGAGCATTGTGGCAGAGTTAGGGTTACTTCGACAGGCCAGAGGAGAGAAGATACATATATCCTGCTAGCCAAGGGTCGCAAAATGCTCTGCTCACCGCAGATCGACGTGAAATGGGAAGCCAACTGCCGTCTTTGGGCATGAACCTTACCTGGATATGTCAAACCGGCGGAATTATTGGGGATAAAAGATGATGCCACACGTGTCAGCAATGTAGAAGTATAGTAAAATAATTCCGGCATTTTCTCGCAGAATATAAGGCAATGCCAAGAAACGATAATGATTCAAAGAGATAGGATGAAGTAACTTTATCTCAAGAGATATTGTGAAGTAATCAGTGGATCAGGCTGATTCAAAATATTGTCTAAATTGTGAAATCTATATAGACTATGGCAGAAACACAGCTTACCAAACAATCAGCTATCCAACTCTTAAAACTGGAACGGTATGCGCATTCCCTCGCGCAGGCCGCCATTTTGGGTTAAAATCTATCAAATTCGACAGTTTTGGCTCATCGCTCGTGGTCGTGTCAGATGAGTTGTTTGTGTTAGCCAGTGTCGTAGTTTAGGTATATATATATTTTCTAGTTACAGTAATTAACAGTGTACATACGTTCTTGAACAAACTACTTATTTTATAATCTATGCTTGTATATATAATAGAAATGGATAAACCGCGAGGTGGACACGTTTGTGCCGCTAAAAACTGCAGTGCGAAAAGTTATAAATCTAACAAGAAAATAAGTTTTTTTTAGATTCCCCAAAGATGCCATTAGGTAAGTTTTTTTGACAAGCACCTTAAAAATGATGTACTTTTGTAGCCTAGAAATATTTTTTCATTAATTTAAGCATAGCTGTTTTTACTGGAATGTAAGTAATTTTGAATGTAAATACTTCTTACTATGATATTGTTTATCCTAAAATGAAGATTATGTTACAAATTACCTTAAACAAATTAATTGTTTTAGTAGTTATTTGTCTTTTTAGAGCGTAAAGTAACGGATCGCCGCTTGAGAAATAATGTTACCGCGGAGCGCGTTAACCTTTCGAAAATGGCAATCTTACTCGATGAAGCACCCTGCTTATATTTTATTAAATTTTTGGATTCTATTTAAAATTCTAAGCATATTTGATGTATGATGTAATAACTCTAGAGTTAGTACTTTCACAGCTATAAAAAGTTGAAAATCGGTACTTTGGTTACTTTTCACCCTGGTATCAAGAATACCATTAGAGATGGAGCAAAATGAATTCCATGTTCCTATCTTAACTTTTCAAGAGCTATATGACGGTACTAACTGGCAGGTGGTATCATGGGTACCAAATCTGGTACCTCAGAATGTGAAATTAATTTTATTTCATCTCTAATGGTCTTCTCGCTACCAAGGTGAAAATTAGCCAAAGTACCGATTTTCAACTGTTTATAGCTGTGAAAGTACTATCTCTACATCAAATATTCTTAGAATTTTAAGTAGAATCCAAAAATGTAATAAAATAAAGGGTGTTTCATTTAAAAAATGTAACTTTGTTTGACCACCATGTATATAAAAAAATGACAATTAAAAAAAATACAAAAAAATAAAGATCATTTTACTAGGAACAACTTTTGTATTTAGTTTTTTTTTGCAACCCCCGTAGTTTTCGAGATAAGGTATAGGCCCCTCTTAAAAGGGCCATCATGTACAAAATTAACATAATTTAAAACTCATATCCATAGCTTTTCAAACCTTAAATTATATTAAATATTAGCTTCAAATACATGTACCTCTAAATCACTTACAAAAGGTTGTTTTACATTTATACAAGAGGTGTGTACTTTTATGTATAATATAATAATGTTGTCTTAGGGCAAGGACATGGCTCATAAGTAGTCAAAGAAAAGACTTGTTAAATATGGACAGTGAGAGACTTTTTAAGAATTACGGGCTTTGCAGTATCCATTTCGAGCCAAAAAAATATAGGTATCTATATTTAAAACAAAAAGTTTATACTATTTTTTTTGGTTCAGCGAGAATGTAGGTATATTCATATATTCAAATAAAAATTAACTAAAACCGTTGATTGCATCCAATCAACGATAAAACTAAAAAAAAATAAGATATAATCAAAACTCCAATCCCGTCTATTTAAAATTGAATACTCCTTATCCCGGCCCTGTGTTTTAACCCGAAATGGCGTCGGTCACGGCAGATTTTTATTTCCACTTTGACACGAGAGTCGGCTAGCTGATCGTTTGGTAAGCTGTGGCAGAAAATTAAATAATATTCAATGTGATCCATATGCTTGTTTCAATGCACTTAACTCTTCTCTTTAAATACAATGTATTTAAAGAGAAGAGTTAAGTGCATTGAAACAAATATATGGATCACATTGAATATTATTTAATTTTCTGCCAAAAACTATATAGAAATCTCAACTGACGCACTTTTTAGGGCAACATTGAGAAGTGGCGTGTAAGATTCCTAAATTATATGAAATACTTTAATGTTATGCAATAGATGCAGTTGATTTTTGAGTTAAAATGTAACAATATCATTCTAGGTAGTCCTTGTCATCCGTGGTTGTTTATAGAGGAGGCAGCAACGAAGGAAGTTGAAAAGGACTTTAATTCTGTTTATAGCAGATTGGTGTTGTGCAAAACTTATAGGCTTGATGAAGATGGTAAAGTTTTAACTCCTGAGGAAGTAAGTATTTATACCAGATGCCCTACTTTACATTAGTATAATATGTATAACACATCCATGTAGCTGGTTTAGTTGAATCCTCGGGGTACTTATATTATAGATTCGAAAAATTGTTATAAGTACATATTATAATCTTGCATGCTTTTCAATAGTTCACCAGACAAGGACGATTTAGTATTTAAGAACATGTTTAATTGCCTATTTATGCTTCAATGTATTTTTTCTTTTTTCAAAAATACGGAACACCCTATAGCTATTGTACTTCCATCCCAAATCATTGAAGAATATTTTTGAACCACGTTGTTCATCTTCTGCGTGCTGTCAATATTGTCTTCTATACCAAACTTTATGTAATATCAAGAAAGTATATTCAAAACTAATTTTGTGAAAGTTTAAATATAAATTCGTGAATGAACCGCCTAATAAAATTGAAGTGTTTTCAGTTGCTCTACCGATGTGTCCAATCTATAAACCTATCGCATGACACTGCGCATGCTCAAATGGATGTCAAACTAAGGTCTCTCATCTGCATAGGTTTAAATGAACAAGTTTTGCATCTCTGGCTTGAAGTTCTTTGCTCATCAAGTGAGGTTGTGCAAAAATGGTAAGAATAATGCATATTATGCAAATAAAATATACAGGGTGTTTCAAAAAACATGCGCCAACGCTCGGCCGGAGATTCATCATCCAAAAATAAGAAAAAAAGTTGATATAAACGTAGGTCCGGAAATGCTTAGTTTTCAAGATACAGGGGTTGAACATTAAAAAAAAAATCGGCTTTTTTAAAATATCTTAAATATCCTTTGTCCGATTTTGTTGAAATTTGGCAGCGTTATTTACAGTGATAAGGGGCTAATTTTTCTTTAACTAGATTAAAATTATCAAGTCCAGTGGCGTCCCCGAAGGCACCTTGTCGAATATTTTTGTCGAAAAAAATGTACGCCACTGACTTTTTTGCAATTTTTATATTTTTTTATAATTAAGCTACTAAAAATAAGTTTTTTTTGTCTCTTGAGTTGTTTTCATATCTCACCTCGTTTTCGAAAGAAAAAATAAAAAGCATATTATTGCATGTCCTTGGACTACAAAAACATGCACCAACCAACGCTCGGCGAGAGATTGGCCATCCAAAAATACTAGAAAAAGTTCTAATAAACATTGGTTCACAAACGCTTAGTATTTGAAATAGAAGGGTGTTAAGAAAAATCCTAAAAATCTAAAACGTTTTATTAGTTGAAACTTTGGTAAAATTATGTGATGCAAAGATAGTAATTTTTCACCAAACTAAAATAATCTTTTCCAACAGAAGCGTACATTTGGGTATACCTATTAATAAAATTGTAAAAAAATTTGTGAACCGGAACTAAACACCGGGTCACACATTTGTTTACAATTATATTAATAAGTATACCCAAATGTAAGCTTCTGCTGGAAAAAAATGTATTTTAGTTTGGTGAAAATTTACCATCTATGCATCACATAATTTTACCAAAGTTTCAACCAAATATCTCTAAAACGTTTTAGATTTTTAGGATTTTTTTAACACCCTGTATTTCAAAAACTAAGCGTTTGTGAACCAATGTTTATTAGAATTTTTTCTAGTATTTTTGGATGGCCAATCTCTCGACGAGCGTTGGTGCATGTTTTTGTTGTTCAGGGACATGCAATAATATGCTTTTTATTTTTTCTTTCGAAAACGAGGTAAGATATGAAAACAACTCAAGAGACAAAAAAAAAATATTTTTAGTGGCTTAATCATAAAAAATATAAAAATTGCAAAACAGTCAGTGGCGTACATTTTTTTCGACAAAAATATTCGACAAGGTGCCTTCGGGGACGCCACTGGACTTGATAATTTTAATCTAGTTAAAGAAAAATTAGCCCCTTATCACTGTAAATAACGCTGCCAAATTTCAACAAAATCGGACAAAGGATATTTAAGATATTTTAAAAAAGCCGATTTTTTTTAAATGTTCAACACCCTGTATCTTGAAAACTAAGCATTTCCGGACCTACGTTTATATCAACTTTTTTTCTTATTTTTGGATGATGAATCTCCGGCCGAGCGTTGGCGCATGTTTTTTGAAACACCCTGTATAAGGTAAACATTGACACAATTTAAAAAAAATAAAAATAATAAATAAAATGGATGAAGTAAAGCGGTAATTTTTTTTAGGTTAGGTAACACCTTTCATAGGCTATTGACCGTAGATATTATTTTCTTGATAATGTTTCACATAATGTAGATATGATTTTTTTTAAAAACATGTGCTACTGCCAATGCTACCCCATGACATAGGTAACATCGACAGTGCATGATAAATATGCTGTATATCACTGTTTACTGCTGCAAGGGTCAGATTGACATAGAAAAGCATTTAACCATACAAAACATATTTATATTGTCACTACAGAAGTATGTTTTTAGGGCATACAAGTCTATTTAAGACTAAGAAACCTTTTTTTATTATTGCCTATGGGATTTAACCTCTGATAAACCTCGGATTTAACTAACACAAAATAAAAACTTAAATTTAAACCTCAACATATTTTTAACCAAAACTAAAATATTCATAAACATATTTTAAACAAATATTTTGCAAAACACTGCTTAATTAATAAGTGATATGTCTTTTAAACAAGGTATAGTTTAAAATAATGTTTTCCCTGCTGAATGTGAGGATCCTCTAATACGTGTTTAATGTTATCTAGCTCAATACTTTCCATATCAATTACATCAGGATATACAAAGTGCAGACCTTTCTTTCGCAAAAAATTAAATTCTGCTGTATGTGTGCCTGTCTTCAAAACGTGTCCAATATAATAGGCACTTCCGTATTTCGCAATAACCCACGATCCTTCTTTTATTTGGTTTTGCGTGTGGCTTACTTGAAGTTCGTCCGATATATCTTCATCACGAACATCACTATTTGTGGTTACTGGTGGGGTTAACTTTAGACATCGAAGTTGTGGCAAGACATTAATTAGAAAATGTGGAACACAAAAAAGTACTTGTTGTTCATAATATTAATCTTGCATTGTTGAGGTTTTCACTACTGTCGTGTGGTCTTAAACACACGCCGTTTTTTTGTATTTTTACAACTAATAATACAATATTTGAGTGATCCCATGTTTCAAGAAGGCTATATTACCTATATCATTGTATATGGATATCCTTATACAATGCCTATATGTGATCCTTTGCCACCGGGGCGAACGATCGTTTATCGCCTCCTCACCCAGCAGCTTAACGAATACAGAAAAACGTGTAATGGCTGCATCAAAAAAAATTTATGATTTTTTTAATAATGCTTTAAAACAATTGGTTAAAAACAATTACAATTAACCCGCCCATGTAAGAAAAAGAATGCCAATTCTCATAAATTCTCCTTCCATTACACTTAATATTTCAGTTCCTTACGTAACAGGTGTTTAAAATATATATATTTTAGGTACCATCCATGGTCTTTTATATATAGTCCGGGTTGGGTTCAAATCAAATGTGAATTAAGAATTTTGTCGCAGCTGTCCTTTAATTTAAACCCCGACTGGGAACTGCCCGTAAAAAGAGAGGCCAACAATCAACCACTAAAAGACGGAGTGCGAGATATGCTTGTGAAGCACCATTTATTCAGCTGGGACATCTAACATTTACCTATATATTTATTCTTGTCTTTTCGATGTAAGCATGCAGTATAAAATGGGCTCAAGATCTGTTGAAATTGTTTTCATACTTCTAAGAGCTCATCCTTAGCCTTATCAAACAAAAAACACATACTTAATCTGCTGATTACAAAATAATAAAGCAAATGTTATAAGCTGCTTTTGCAAATATATTTTTAAATACTTTCTCTCAATTGTGAACAATTTAGTGTGTTTTGTTTGATTCACATATCAATAAAATGTGTATTATTTATTTTCTGATTGCTTTCTACATATTTTTACATTAGAAAACTTGTTATATGCACTATGGTTCTCAATATGACACCCTTCCAAGTTTAAATTAATTATTTCTAGAACTGATATAGTATATAAGAAACCACTTAAAACCTAATGATAAGTTTAACTTTAATAGTAATTGTGATGTTTATTTTTAACATGAGAGAAAAAATAACTAGATATATGTATATAACCGATATACTAATAATCTTCACGTCATAACATGCCAATCTCAATTTTATCAATGAAGTCCTGAACTTTAAAATCACTCGACCACTTTAATTGCCGAATAGATTTGGTGAATATTCCACATGATATTACTCCAACTCAATTATCTATCTGATACCGTCCATCAGAAATGTATAATTGGCTCAAAAACTTGCTCTTTTAGTATAGAATCGTTAGGAACTTGCCAAACTTGGACATGTGAATGAATTTAATGGTCAACGAATGGTTAGAGCATATTGCAATTTGTTGCATGTATGGACAATTTGAATACTTAGTTTTTGAAGTTTATTATTACACCCAAAAGATCAGTGAAGTAGGCCACTCATTTTTGTATACGGTCTCAACAGGTGAATCGCCCGTAATTTGACAAAGTAATAATCAGGTCGCTGCTAATATTTGATATCTGTTTAAAAACTTCTACATTCACCAAATCAGTAGTGTTGGCTTTATAGAATATATATATATATATATATATATATATGATAAGATTGGATCAACAGAAACAAGTACTCCGAGAGCTAATACCCCCTACCGGCATTGAATTATACTGCTGATTCCGTTTTCTCTGAGGATAAACATGCAATGTAAGGATTTACACTACACCCAGAGCAATGTCAGGAATATACCAATTCCTGGTTGGAGACATGTCTTGAATCGCATCAAGCTCAATGCTCCATGTCCACAATGAAAACACAACGACAAGAGTGAGACTCATGAAAACCTTCCACCGATAGTTTCGTCCTTTCGGGACTCATCAGAGGAACGTGTGTGGGCTTTCACCCACTAGAACCTGACTATCTGTGAATGGTATCGATA
>MU186349.1:92187-110156 GCA_016904865.1 Pissodes strobi
TGGGAAAGGAAGAAGTTCTATTTGTCCTTCAAAGCTAATGTAACTTATCTTTTTCGCCAAATCTTGCCGGGAAGTGTCAGTTGACTTTAGATCTATCTTCCAAGTCGGTGTCTTCACCATTTTCTATTACAGACATACTTAAATGTCGTGGCGCCTCGTTTACCTCCTGTAACGCTTAATGAAATGAAATTGCCATTAATCGTTCTGAAAATTGCCATGTCTTAATATCAATATCATCTTCATCAAGGGAACTATCACTGGCAATTTCATTGATATTCGGTCTCACTTTCGCTTGAGAAAAAAACACTTTTCGTTTGCCTTTATTGTTTTTTTACATCTTTCGTTTTCAACTGTTTTTTTTCTTTGGATCCTTTTAGTCTTCAAGACATCTTCTGTCGTGAGTTTTTTTTTTTTTTTGAAGTGAATACTTCTTTGGATGCGATTTGAGACTCGATGAAATGGACGAAACAGAAACGAGGAAACCAAAAAAAAAAGATATAGGTAGACCTATAGAATGTAGCCTATGAGGGAATGAGATAGAACACAGTATACAGTTGTTACATGTTTGCCAAGCGTAAAAGGTAAAAAGTAGTTACTGAAGTTAAGCAACGTCGGGCGTGGTTAGTAATTGGATGGGTGGGTGTTTAGTTTTATAAAGGTTTGGGTTTCACTTCTACTGTGTGTGGACTGTTTTTAATTTTATATAATTTTTAATATCGCTCTGCTGAAAAATGCACCTTTTTTTTTCTTTTACGACATTCAAGTTTTCTTTAAGATAGTCTCAGTTTTTGATCTGTTCGTAGTTGCATTACTTGTGGAAAAAAATGTACCCTGTAAGGTCGCTTGGGAAATTGACGGCTAAACTGAGATTTCAGCTGTCTGTTCTGTGGGTCGTAAGTTGGAAGATTGGATTAAAACATTGGTTTGTTGTGTTGACTTGGGAATCAATCATCGGGTGTGTGTTGACTTGGGAAGTCGACGATGCATCGGGCATATCAATTTGCTGTAGGCTGGCTTGCAAAGTCAAAGCTTGATCTGAAATATCACTTTCGCACGTGTTGGTTTGTGATTTCGAAGATATGACGCTTGATAAGGGAAGGGTAGATATGAGATGTTAGATGGCTGCATGATTTCTCGCTCTTGAATAGTCCAAGCAAAACCATTCCCAATAAATTCGTTTATGGGAAACTTGAAACTGTCTACAGGAAATATTTCAGTGGTTTTAAATTCAGAAATAACATTTTCCTGTTTCATAGATTTCTGCCAAACAGTTCCAAGAAGCTCGGAAAATGCTGCCTTAGTTAACCGGACAGAGCAAGAATCCATTTTTTTTTCAAGAGCAATAAGTTCTTTTTCCCAGCATTTCTATAGGTCCAAATACACACTTATCAAATGCCTTGGTAGTTTGATCAAAATTATGTTGTTGTTAATGGCTTTTTCTAAGGTCCTGATGCACATCTAGTTGGTATGGCCATCAAAAATAAGCAAATACTGATTCAGCAGTCCCTTTTCTAACATGAGGTATAAAAGTACTGGTGAACCACTGGAAAAATTGTGGCTCTTCCATCCATCCATCCTTTACCTGTAAGTGATACCAGGTATTCTGTTTCTGAAACTCATCTTGGTTGAACTGCAGCTCCTTTAAATACGACTAGCGGAGGTAAAACAGTACCATCTACTCCAGGCCAGTACTGTGGTATTTCCCCCGTCACTGCCTTCTACAAACAAGGTGGCTTACCTTTTTGGCCTATTGCACGAATGAAACTAGGGCACAGCTTTTTCAGTACCAGCTAGTCATCTCTACCGAAATCGGAAAGTTGGAGTGTCAAGCACTGCGCCTACCTGGCAGTGTCCTGAGCGGTTCAGTTCTGTGCGCTGGCGGTGATTTTTCAAGGCAATGTAATGACACGGAGCGAACTAAACTATATTTTTAATAGATGAATTTTCGTTTCAAAATTAACGACAACTTCGTCCGAAGCCACGGCTATCGCCCTACAAAGTCCGGAAATTTCGGATTTTTATAAAATTATGCCATTTAAAATCGGTTTTAAACGGATTTTAATCGATAAAAAGGATATTTTAAATTAAACGAACTGTCAAAAGTATTATTCAGATGCCCAGACGTTTAAAACAATATGAAGTCATGGCTCTCTTCTAAAATTTGCATTTGAGTTTCCCAAATCAAAAGATGACTAGCTGGTAGAAATGTCACGAAGTGAGTGGGGTCACTAGGAAAACCACTTTCGTCAGTTATAAACAAAACAGGCCTTATCAAGGCTATTCAGTCAAATTTAGTGTCTGTCTTGTTTCATAAAAATCATAAATTACTTCGGGTTTATGTAACTTTTGTGAAAGTTTGCATCTTTTAACTGAAAGGGCCACAATGGTCTCTTTAGGAAATCGTAATATCAATCATATCCAGGTTTATTTTTTAAAAAGGAGTTTTAATTCTTTGCTCTCTACATAAGTATTGATTAGGTCTTGCTAGTCATTTTTTATCTCAGGTACAACCATAATGCGCTCGAGCAATGGAACATTTTTCTATAGTATTTTCAACGCTGAGGGCAGATTTCCGACCTGTGCTGTGGAATCACTGGAGGTTTTTCTTTCCCAGTAAGTTTTTGGCTGAAAATAGATGATTGAACAGCATAAAACTCTTAGCTGATCTGTATGTTTTATTTTTATTCGCAACATCGACAGCCTTTTTAATATTTTCCGATGCACATGAAGGCCCCACAGATATTTTTCATATGGATTCTAGGCATCTGAAAAAGAGAAATTGGGTACTTTAAACACTGTTATAAGTTGTTTATGTAACTTTGATGTAAAAGTAAACATATTTACATTTGCCCAATTAGGGGTAAATGTAAACATCGTTTTTTGTTAAAAATTGGGTGCTTAATGACGAAAAAAAGGGCGAAATTATAAATATACATGCCTAAGAAGCCATAGTAATGTAATCAAAATGGAAAACTACTTACCTTTTAGAAAGCTAGTTAAAGTATAGTACTCTAGATGTTTCCTTTGTAAATTCAACAAAATGCACGTATTTCTATGACCACTTGTTTGCATCTCAAATTTTAATGGCATCTGACTGACATTGCTGGTCGGCAGGGCATTTCAATGAAATGGCACATCACTGTAAAAGAAGAATATGGCATCGGGCGCGAAATTTAAATCTGAAAATAGTGTTTGCTTTTACCATCATTTACATTTATCCCAGTTGACCCTACTTTAGTTTTAACTTTTGTTAACAAAACTATACAATTCTATCAATGTTTGGTTATATCTGTATAAATTGATTAAAACTTTATTGGCCAGTTACTTTGTAATAAGTTTTATTCCAGACCATTAAACCTCTATTCCCTAACCACACAGTTATCCTATAATCCAGATGTGATTACTTTTTAAGTAACATAGTTCCTTTATCACTTTAAAAACAATATTATTCCAAGTCTTCATAGCCCAATGCTCTAGGTAATGTATTTCCACAAAGTCCTGGGAAGTGGAACTGGAAATTGTCTTGAGCAGGCTCATCATTTAAGTTGAATTCAGCAACAGAGTAGCCTCTCTCTAACACTAATGGAGCAAACATAGCTGCAGGATATACCACTGAAGATGTTCCCACTACCAGACATAAATCACAAGATTCTACTAAATTCTCTGAAAGAAAAGCTCAAGTTTAATGAAAAAATATTTTTATTTGTATTTACCTAAACGGAGCTTAAAACTACATAAAATGAATGTATTCATAATACACTTGCTGAATCTAAAATACATATCATTAAAATACTTACTGGCTTGCTCGAGGACATTAGGATTTAAATTTTCTCCAAACCAAACAATGTGGGGCCTTGCTAGTTTTCCGCAAGATTTGCATTTTGGAAGATCAGATATCGCTATTTCTGGAAGATCTTTGTCTTTGGCTGTGGGATCACTATAAAATGAAGAAATCTGAACGCAAGAAAAAAATAAGTATTTTCAACCTACCCTCTATTTCTCAATGCTTCACAAATAGGATTATCCAAATTCTCATATACAATTTTGCAGCTGGTACACCTTATTTTACTTAAAGTGCCATGCAGTTCTAAGACATTTTGTGAACCAGCTTTTTGATGCAGGCCATCAACATTTTGTGTAATTACATGAAATTTACGAGCAAGTTTTCTACATTTGTCTTCAAACTTTGCTAAAGCTATATGTGCCTGAAAGATTTACATCAATTTGACATGCTGGGAATCTGCTTAGTCAGTGGGTATGTCTATTGTCCCTCTATGCAACCTGGTTAAAAGAACTTTATAAAATTATCCTTTTAATTTAGGAGAGAAAATGAATGCAATAGTTAAAAAGGTCAAAATAAATCAACCATCTGATGATTTTTTTGTTGAGGATCATTAGACAGACTCCAGTCATGGTTGTTTACTTTATTCCATGTCTAAAATTACTATGAACTTGCTTTATTTGGTTGTGCGTTAAACGCCACACATCTTCTATAGTGGTAAAATTCCCAAACCAAGGCAGGATTACAACGAAAGGCTTCAGGGGTAGCTAAGGAAGTAGCATTGTATGTTCTCCACAGTCCGCCAGCACCTCTAAATACGGGAATACCAGATTCGGCAGATACTCCGGCCCCTGTAAGTACTACAATGTTTTTAGAATTGTCCAGAATATTTTTGAAGCCAGAAAAGTCATTCAGTTTTCGCCTAGACATCGTGATCAGATTCAAATGTTTCAGTTTAATTGATTGTAACCCTAAATGCATGGATAGTTCTGTCGTTTTCTATATACATGAAACACTGAAAATTATTTATTCATATCTGGTCTGGAGTATTAATATCAATATTAATCAACAATCACTACACAAATTGCTTGTTTTTGTTTACAAAATAACGTAACGTAACAAACAACAGTAGTAGTAGCAGCGTTGCCAACTGCTCTGAACCGTTTTCTCCTCAAGGACAAGAGTTTCCCGTACCACTCAGAGTGCTTCGGAGTTGCGCGCGCATTAAACTGTTGACAAAACACCATAACTTTAGAGTAGACGTTTCCCGTACCACAACCACGGTATAAATAAGTATACGGTAAGTTCACTGGAGACAAATTTTCAATTTTACCGACAGTGGCGACGGGCGAATCCAGATCAATCTGGTTCGTGGCCACCGAGACCCCGCTACGAGGGACAGAGTGTGCAAAAGCCCTGAGATTGTGTACTTTCGCGTCGCGTTGTCTTATAATAACCGAGGAAAGCGCATCAGCGAATACTTTTTGAATCTCTCCCCACAGACTGCTCGCTGCTGCATGTAGAGTATTTTTTACCGTGCTGCGGCATTTGCGTTTGATGCAAAAACATCTAACGATTTTTGCTGAGTGAGTCTACTCGATATTAATTGTACCCTGCCACAGCAGAGGGCATCAGAGTTGCGCGCGCATTATATTGTTGACAAGTATCTTTCAGGGTCTAGCGAACTGCTGCCAACTGGTCTCGAAGCTCAGTGGTTGGATGCTGTGTTTTTTTTTTAATATCATGTGCAAAAAGTTTTTTCTTAATTTTGGTCATGCCTTGGGATAGTTTCCCCCGTAGCGAGCGGAAGGACATGCGTGAAGTGTTATAGACATTGCCGTCGTGGTCTAGAGGTTTAGATGGTTAGGTCTCAATTCAGCGACTATCGGCAGCGGCCCGAGTTGCTTTTTATATGTTTTTTACGGCTGCTTCTAAACAGTTTTTTTTCTTGATTTTGGGTATGTCTTGGGTTAGTTTTGGTTAGCAAATAGTTTTTTTCTTGATTTTGGATGTCTTGGGTTACGTTTGATTTAGCCCCTGGTTAGTTTCCTTTTCTTGAGCCCCCGTAGCGAGCGGTGGGACATGCGAAAAGTGAAATATTACTTATTGTGATATATATACAGCAGTTTGCATGTGTTGCTGTGAATATATTCAGAAAGAATCCCCCTTCTTTCAATGAATTTGACGTCTGCGGCCCCGTAGCGGGCAAAGCGAGCGGAGGGCCATGCATGAAGTGTAATATTAAACATTTTTGTCAACAATATGATGCGCGCGCAATTCTGAAGCCCTCTGATGTGGTAAGGGCTACGACGTCTCAAAGACTTGCGCGATTCCCCACATCCTTCATGGATTTTTTAGGTTTTTCAGATTTGGAGTAAGTACGGAAAATAGTGGCAATACACGACAAAGTTTTGAGTATAATGATGCAATACTGAGAAGTATCGATACTTGCGAATATTTTGTAGGAATGGTAGCGATTATACTCGATACTCGATAGGCATCGATACTTTTAAATATCGAGTACGAGTACACGTGTGGCATGTAATCATATGCATTATAAGATCCTTTACACAAATAGTGCACTATATAAAAATCAGCCTTTCCCATTGGTCGATCCGCATGGCCCTCCGCACGCTTCGCTCGCTACGGGGGCTCAAGAAAAGGAAACTAACCAGGTGCTAACCCAATCTAACCCAAGACATACCCAAAATCAAGAAAAGAAGCTGTTTAGAAACATAATCTTTAAAAATATAATAAAAAAAAACAACGGGGTTCGAACCCGCGTTTTCCAGGTGAGACCCAACGATCTAAACCTCTACACCACCAGAGCCCTTGTCAGAAATCGATTGCATCACGTAGATATATCGTAATACGAGATGGATCGACCAATAGGAGAGGTCGATTTTTACATGGTACACTATTTGTGTAAAGGATCCTTAAATTCTAATCATATACGTATTCTTTTATACGTGTATGCATGTAATTATTTAGAGCTAGACCTAGCACAGCACCTAATCGGCCTTCAGTTTATCGATGTCTTTGCGGTGTAAAGCCTTGATGTAATGACAGAATACTGGATCTGACTTGTGAAGCACAAGTCATTATATCTTGTATATATTCTGTATATACATTGTATATAATTCTGTAAATAGATATATGTTGTACATAGTGTATTGTCCTTAGTATATATTATGAGCGCCTGCTTCAAATGAGCAGTTGAAGCTAGGTTTTTGCAAAGTTTTCCTTACATAATCACCAGGCAGCAATATATCACACTTAATACTGTACTAACCAGCCTTCCAGCTTCGGCCAATACAGTACTTGAGCGACATTGAAGGGTCTAACCCACGTAATGAGCACACCACCGGCACTACTACTGCCCTTAGATTAAGTAGGATTAGATCAACCCCCTATGGGTCCCATAATCGGTTGGCCATGGCGTTGGACGAACAACGCGTGGCATAAACAACTGATAACACTAGGTTATATAGTACCTAAGGCATGCATAGTTCTAAGATTTGTAGTTGTCAACTTATCAATATTCAAATAAATTATCAGTCAATCAGTCAGTTTGCGGTGCAATGAATTGTCTGGAAGTGCTCTGATGGATCAGTGAGTTAGATGCTTGACCTGTATTACGGTGGACCGGGGTGCGAGATTTCAGTTCATAGTGCACGTGTAGGCGCGTGATTGACTGGCTACGTGAGGTGACGCATGTCTTCGCGATGCAAGCAGTTGTTTGTAATTCACCAGATGGTCTAGGGGTCTGCATGGTTGGACTTCACTTCGGCGACCCGGGTTTAAATCCCGTCCGTTTATTTTTTTTAAGTAAACAGGGTTTTCTTGATTTCTGGACCTGTAATACGTTGCCAATTGCAAGTCTTAAATCGCATGCATTCACAAGTACACTACGAACTGAAATATCGCGCCCGGGGTTCAATTCCTGTCGGATTTAAAATCTTTTTTAAGGTTATGTTTGTAAAAAGTATTTTTTCTTCATTTTGGGCATGCTTTGGGTTAGTTCCTGTTCTTTGAGCCACCGTAGCAAGGGAAGCGAGCGGAGGGTCATGCGTGAAGTGAAATTATACATTGGAATGATTAGGTGCCATTTTATGTGTGTGTGTACCACAGTCCACTGGTTAGGGGTCGTTGATTTTACCATATATTTAATATTACTATATCGTGAGTCGAGCCAAAATTTGTCCGAAATCAAAATGAGATAGAATGATCGATGTGTACTTTCAGCGTTGAGCGCAAGTCAATTATTTCAACCAATAAGCGTTGCCCCTTCGATTATCGATCGCCTCCACGTGTGCGTGGTCGTATAGAGCGCCGAATTGTCAGCTCGTTGTTTTGTTGTATATTTAATAAATATATGCCGTTTACAGTATTAAAGTCATTGTGAGTTGTCCATTTTGGTGTTTACTGTTTGCTTTGTACTTTACTCAAATGCCTATACTTACTTTGTTTATTGTTATTTCAAACTTGGACAATTTGTCGGTGTGAACTTGTAGTGAAGATGCCAATCATAGAATACAATTATGTAAATTAATTATGGATTTGTACAGAAATGTGAGATTTTTCCATGAAGCCAAACAAATGTGGTCTAAAGAAGAATACCTATAATATAAGACAAAAATACACTATTTTATTTAAGGGGCAATAAAGTTAGAAGTGTGATAATATCATGTTTTATTTACCTCTTAACCCAAAAATATATAAATGAATATCGGCAGTTACATCCTGTTTGAAAACTAAAGTTCATATTGTTTTGTAATCATATGTTGTTTTTCAATTATTTCTATCCACCACAAACATCTATTAATTTTTGGAATATCATTAAAGTTATACGACAAATAAATTTCCTAAATTATATTGTTAACATAAATACTAATTTATGATGAGGGCGTTTCACACTGACTTGGATTTCAAAACATACAAACCATATTTATGATTTTAATATGTGAAATATACTATTTGCCTCGCTAGCCCATGCGCAAATTAACCAAAGTACACATCAAGCAAGTGCAATGAGTGCGACAAGTACATCCTCGGCGAACTGCAGTTCCTTAGTAAACAAGCTTAACACACGATATAGTAGTATTAAATATATGGATTTTACTGACTTACAATCACATTTCGTAGCGGCAACCATATATTTAAATATATGGCGGCAACCGGTCCAAATATATCTTGTAGCATGCCATCTTTTGGGTATTTAGGATATAATAATTCAAAAATTTGCACAAATTTCCATTATTTGCAATAATTATGCTTTACAACCTTGTATATCATAAAAAAATGCAATTGAATAACTGTATATTGTAAATGGATCTGTCTAATCGTTCCCCTACTAAAAAAGGATGTGTTAAGACCACACAACAGAATATATTATGAAATACAAGTATTTTCTCGTGTTCTAAGTTTTTAAATAACTTATTGTCAGAACTTCGAAGTATGCCCTGTATACCTAATGAAAATTGTTTTTTCGAAATAACCCATAAAATACGCAGAAACCGCTGCTTATCGCTTGAAAAGTGTCCAAATTCTCCGATCCTCCCATTTTCCCATCTTCAAATCGTTTTAAATAAATAATAAGGTAAATAAATTTACTTACCTACTTATTATAAAAATAAAAACACGTAATGGGAAAAGCTCATACTGGTTAAAAGTGTCTTTTAATGCGGGTTTGGCGTAGATTCTCGTCAAATAATTGGCTCTTTCTATATATAAACCCTCATTTTTTTTTATCTAGAAATCTATGTTTTTACAATTCCCCTGAAAAGTTCATTTTCTTAACAAAGGTATTTAGAGAAATTTTCTTCTAGAAATTCCCTATCAAACTGCCGCCTCAGTTTTTTTTAATTTTCGCTACTTTTTGGCACTATAAGTGACCCCTTTTACAAAAATATATGCGCCCAAAAAATACTCGTTATTTTCCGCTTCCCGGCAAGTTCAATAGGATTCGGAAGACCGTCAAAAGGTAGCCGTCCAGAAAATGTCATCTAAATTGAGAGTTATCGTGTATCGAAACAAAACTTTGAAAAATTACGCATTTGACGTAATAACTTGCAACGGAATCCCCAAAACAGTTTACCTTCGGTGGCTCCCTAGTGTTGCCTAAAAACGTGCAAAATCCTAAATTTCCTCTCCCAGGCGTTTTCGAGAAAAATAATAGTTAAACAATAGGTTTATGATAACATGAAAACGCTCCCCTAATTCTTTCTCGCTTAACTGAAGTCGACGCCGACTTTATCCGAATCAGCGTTAAATAGTCGAACTAGACAGCTTTGAGCGTTACTTGGAGATTTCTTTAAGACCTTTCATAAGATTCTCATTTGTAAGCTTGAGCTTTTTCGAATTCAGTTCTTGTTGGAGTGATTAGAGAGTTACTACACAGATCTAGTCAACTGGTTCGCGTTTAGAGTTTCACACCTATAAAATTGAAGTGCAGACACAACTGAATCCCTACCTATTTTTGTTAATATGTTTTCAGTATCGCAACTTACTACTCGCTGATGATCTTAAACTATTTCTGAAAATTAGCATTAAAATTTGATTAACTTTTCGTATACTATAAATGATGCTCCTCTGGCTTGTGTTTCACAATTAAGCAAGCTTGGTGTTGTTTTTGATGGCCGACTCTCATTTGTTCTTCATATATCAACTACAGTTTCTAAAACTCCTTAAATGTCAAGCTTTATTAATATTATATTACTGTGCTTTTCTCCTTTAAGATGGGTTCATAAGTAGGTATGCATCGTCTATTATGTCTCATTGCTGTGGTACGCATAAAAGAGTACATAGAGAGCCGAGGCAGTTTCAGTTGTGATTTGAAAAGTAATTTTTGTGATTTTCTTTTGTTAAGCATGCATATTCGAATGCATAATTTGTTTAGTTTTTTCCCTTGTAAGGTGAATAAATAAATAATATAAAATATACACTTAAGTACAAATATATATGCACATGAATTCAGGAGAAAAAGTATATCTAAATGTACAAAAATCACTTAATACTATTGTGTATAACTATGGTACTCTATCTACAACAGTTAGATAAACGAGAGACTATTCTTTTCTGTACGAGATAAATTTGGATGCCAAACATCTACAATTAAAACAAGTCTAAAATCACTTCCATTATGCCACACTTCATGCTCGAAGCTATCATCAAATATGAGGATATCACCTTCTTTCCAACTCCTGAAACAAAAATAATAACAATCATCAAAACATAGTTTGTAGATAATATGTGTCTGTAGAAACAAAGGAAGTAGAAAAACCAATAATTGTACAATGCCTCTTTCACCGATAAATTGCGATTTGATTTGTATCCAGATGAGAGAGGGTTTGGGAGCAGAATTATCTTGTGAATAAACTAAGACTTGACCATAAGCGCTAGAACCTTTGTTAGAACTAAATTGAAAGGTTCACAGAAGTGTGAATATTTAAGAAAGGTCTTATTATTGCCACGGATAAAAATATTATTGTGTATATTGTCACGAGTAATTTAGGGGGTAGCGTGATTTCTTTAAAGAATAACTTCTCAGAGAAGAGCCGCGCCACGATTAGTACAATGACGGGATCTCAATGCTTCCTTTAATTCTACCACTGGATGTTCTACTCGTGAGGACACGCCTTGTTTAGCGTGCCGGGGGGGTAACTGAGGTAGACCGGGACTGCGTTACGTGGGGTAAGAAGAGATTAAAAGGAAGCACGTTTAGTTTATAACAATAACAATGTATTAACGATAAAACTTTAACAACAATTATTGGTCAGAAAAAATGAGATTCTATTATGCCCGATTACTACGGTGCGCATGTTTTCTCGATTTGAGGTACTGTTTATAGATCTTTGTTTACTGTCTTATAATTTATAGTTTTTCTTAAGAGTTGGGTTTTATTTAAGAGCACTAAGAGATTTCACTAAACTTTTTAACTGACTATTTAGACGCTTGTCTTTCTCAACACTCTGACAAACTTCTTGTCAGGACTTTACAACGGAGGTTGTGCAACCCCTGGTCCTAGCAGTCGTCAAGTGACTAATTGGTACCAGGTTTGGAAGGAAAGGACTAGAACCTCACGCAGTCGTATGGCTAACTTTGGGAGCGGATAGAACCCAGAAGGCAGTCGTCAAGTGACTAACCTTGGGAGCTGGAGGTGAGACCAAAGTCTCCCGAACTGAGGGTTCGGTAGCGTATTTATATAAAACAAAGTGATGATCATTGCATGCATAAGGTTCAAAGTCGCTCCCGTTGATTGCTCGCGTTGTTTGTAGTTTGACTTTAATTTTTATATAACAATCTCCAAGTTCAAGTTCAAACTTGCGACAGGGTGATATTTGTTTAGTAGCTTATGCATTTTAGTAGATTACAATATCACTAACCTTGTCTCTTCAGCAACTCTAATATAAGTCTTTGGGGGTACTTTTAATCCTAAATGTATCCTTAACCTACAATTCGTTGGTCCACAATGTGGCCAAACATGTGTCTTTGGATGCATAACACTGAACTTGGTTTGGCCTCTTCTACAGCTACTGGCATCTGGAAAATTTTGGATGATGTCACATGTCACAGGAGTTATTGCGCAGTTTTTAGAAAACTTTTTCCCACGAGCAAATAATTCTAGTTGTTTCCATGTACCAGTATCCCTAAGGTTTTCTGCCTCATCTTGAAAATAGCCTTGGTCGTTCAAGGCAGAAAGCCCTTCTTGTTTAATTTGATGCCAATTTTCTTTCAAAGCTGAAAATAGCTTCTCATATAGAGGGATGTCTTTAGGATCCCACCAAGGCTTGGCAGTTAATCTGTCTACGTTATATAAAGATCTTTGATATTTTGACTTAAATAATTTTTGTTCTACACCTTCTTCATATAGCTAAAATAAAGCAAAACTTTCATATTATAGGATGGCAGAAGAACTTTAATTTAAAATACAGATTTCACGCCAATAGAAATAATGTACATTTTTAAAATCTTTACTTGAAATGCCAGATGCTAAAACAAGGTATTTTAAAAGAAAATCTCTTCAAAGGATTTTTTGACTTTTTTTTAATCTGTCGTTTATTTGCTCAAAATACTTACATTTTGCTACTGATTCAAACTGTACTTACTTTAACAGCCTCGTCATTTCTGTTGAGACGAGTAAGCGCATCACCTAAATGGAAGTAAAATCTGCCATCAATAACACCAGGAGCTTTGGTTCTTAATCCTTTGGTCATATATTCGATAGATTCTTCTAAATTATTATCTGCAGTTTTTAAAATAAAACCATAATGGACTAAAGCGAAGCCATCGTTTGGCCATTTTGAAAGAACCCTTTTTAGAGTAGATCTTGCTTCTTCAACCCTGCAGAAAATCAATATTATTTAACTCATGGATCGCTTAGGACAATATAACATAGTTCTAAAATGTGGTACTTACATATTAATTGTTAAATATGTTACTGCTAAATTATTTAAGTAGGTGGCATTTTCAGGAAATCTTCCAATAAGCTGCCAATTAGCTGCAATTGCTTTTTTGTATTGCCCTACAATATCAAAGACCTGCTGATATAGATATATATCGAATATTTCATTCTATATTGGTTTAAATTCGCAGATCAATTTCGTCAATAAAACTATTTTACCGGTATAATACCACATCGTCTTGGATAATATCGCTCTGTGCATCAATTATATTGATGAATATACTCACCCATAAACCTAGCTCTGTCAATGTATCTCTCAGCTATAATAACAAACAACTGTCCTGGAACATCTGGTGCATCCAATGCTCTCAAATAATAACTCAGAGCTTGGTTAAGTAAATCGTTACTTTTCCTTTTTTCAGCCAAAATATCCAGAGCTCTGGCTTTTCCATGCAACAATCGAGGGGAAAGAGGATATTTTTCTAAGAGAGCCTCAAACATTTTGTTAGCGTAAGCAGCATTCTGGTTAAATAAAATAATACACACGCATATTAGAACTTAAGGGCAAGAATAAGAACATAGCTAGAATTTAGTTGATTACATATTAAAATCACTATTATATAAGAAGCCCTAGAAGGTGATTAATTGCTAAGACCAACAAGATTTTTTTTTAAATTCTGTAAGGTACTAGATTCTTACAACCAAAATATCTTAGATCATGCAGACAAGCTTAAAACTGAAATAGCATAAATTAAAAATTGCATTATTATTTCATTATCTGATCAATTTTTATTAAAAGAGGTGCGGATTGTTAATAAAAATTGATCAACGCTTAATTAAAACAAAACATATATATTTTAAGACGCATTGAATATTGTACTAAAATAATTTAAAATTCACTCTGACACAAAACAATCCATGTTTAACAAATCAAACTAAAACGAAAAGAACAGCATAGCGTTTTATGGTTATTTTTTAAGTTAATTAAGGATTTTTGCAGGAAAGGGAATTGTACATTTTAGTTATTTCTCTCCTGAAAAAACAAATTGGATCAGCAACACATTGTTATTTAATTAAATATACATTTATCAATTATTTAAATAAATAATGTCTCGAGCAAATTATAAAAGACATCTTTTGAAGAAATATTACAGGTAAACATTTTATATAGATTCCTCCTAGAAAATTAGCACATTAGTTTCTTTTTTACACAAAATGATTTATTTTTAATATCACCGATATTTACCACTATTTGTGTGCATTTGAACGATATAATTCTTACTTATTAAAAAAAAAACGCTTAAATAAGTACTGCCAGCAATCGAGACGAAAACATTTCAAAAATTTGCAAACCAACGGTACAACAGACCTATCTGGAAGAGAGAAATAGCCTAAACGAATTTCTAAGTTTACGATATATCCATATACCTAGTTGTCGGGCGTAAACAATAAAATAAAAACCCAACATGTCCAAAAGGGAGCCAAATAAAAATATCAACAAAAAAATTAGTGTGCTTGTGGGTCAAACACCGGAAGTGAAACTTCAGCCGCGCAAAAGCGCACCGCACGCTTGTCGACAAGTTAAATTATATCCAAGGTTCTATAGCACATTGGTATGTGGCTCGCTTGGGGCTGGATATCCGCAAGAGGAACTTTACTTTTATTAACTGTTATATTATTATTTAGGGGGTCGAAACTTCATCCGCATAAAGTAGTTTATGCTACCAATAATATGCCGATAACGGTAGCATTCTCGGTTTCAGTTCAGCTCTATGCCCTCTATGAGATCACTGCTGTATCTACTGCTGCTTTCTAGTACTTGATCGGATATCATGCTTTTAGATGCTACCAGGCCTGTAGTAATACCTCCTACAGAAAGGCCTGACGGCTTACGCGTGACGTCATCAAATCTAGACAAACGTTAGGTACAGGCGTATATTTAAATGTGAAATTTCTTTTAAAATTCCACAGTTAAGTAGATATTTTAGTTGCAAAAATCTCGAAAAAATATGATAAAAATGTGTTTTTTTTTCTTGTAAATTTATCTTTTTTATATGTAGTTGAAACATAATTGGGCTAATATTACTTTAAGCGCGACTATTATGACTGATAATGCTTTTTAATCATTTTTTTTAAATCAAAAATTAAATTGCAGTTTATTTACCTTTTTCTGCATACAATAAAATATTATTTAAGGGCTTCCGTTTAAAACAAGGCTACGAGTCATGAACTCAACCCTTAGACGCGCCTCATTCGATTTTCTTTAATGGAAAATGAAATTTCAAAGCAAAAAACCTTTGAATATCCGATATATTAAAATAGGTAGGTGGTAAAATGACACTATAGATATAAAGGTGTAGATAATAGTAATGTCAAATTTGGTAGTGTGTTTTTTCCATCCAAAGGGCCCCCCAATATTTAAATGGAAATTGGTTACCCGTGATATTTGGCTGAAACATCGGCATGTTATTAGGGATGTCCTAAGCATTATTTCTTACCATGGGCACAACCTTGTATATATGACAGGTAAGCCGGTGTTAGCTGTCAAAAATTGGAATCTAATATCCAAAAGCAGTCGAACTATGATAATCGATTTCTACTAAGTCGACCAAGGTGAATCGAAAAATGTCAAGCATTTTGACTCTTGTCAAAACCCTGCCAAACGACAGCACTCATCTTTTTCAATTTTTGATATTTTTTTATGTCATTTGAACTTTTTGACTTCTATGAAAATTGTGAGTTCAAAAAATAAAAAAATAACGGAGCTGTCAGAACCTGTCATCTGTTTTAATAGAAAAATACTTAAATCTGGTTCTTTTTCATTTTAAGGCACCTTTCAGATTTAATTGTTTGGGTTAAATTGGGTATATTATTGGGGTCTAGTATTTATTTATTAAAAGTCTCCAGTTTCTTTTTTTTTACTAAAAAGATTATGATTATTTTTAGAACAATAATTTTGAAGAAGTGTATTTGAAATCCTGCAAAGAAAAATTTTTGAAACACATCAATTTTTAGGTGATTTTTACAATTTTCAAAAGGAGTCAAGAGGCTGTTTTCATTTAGTTAGTTTAACAACATCTCACAGGGAAAATACTTTTTATTGTAAATATCCAAAAATGTAACTTCGAACTCTTTAATCAGTTTTTAAATATAATATAGGCTGCTGAAAGTATGTCCATAAGAAAACCTAATTCATATCAAGTTCTATAAAACCATACCATCCTTTTTGAAGCATAATTAAACTAAGTATCACTTACCAAAAAACTAGCCGAAACCGAGAGAAAAACATACAATTAAACACGAACCAAAACTTATAAAACCGTGCTGTAACAACAAGTGGGTATTGGCTGTAAACAGTCTGGCCGAGCGTCACACATTAAGGGATTACACAAAAGTAACAGGTCTTTAACTTCAGAATATATGGTTTTACGTATTTAAAAATACGCCTCGCAGTATAAATTGTATACCTAAATATACAACCAAATATTAGGTACAAGTTTCAAGTACTTAAAAGCACATAAATGGTTCCGATTTCAGAAAAATACAAGAAAATAACACTAATTAGGACAGCCATTATCGTCAAATTTTCAAACTAATCGTTTCATACACAATTCATCGAACTGGGAACTCCAGTCGTCAACGTTAAATACGGAAGTACGCGCGATAAGATAATCAATACTTTTACTGGGCTCCCATTCAATGGTATTCTTATGGCAAAGGCATTTGACTAGATGTTGTGACGTCACTGCAATTTGTATTAGCCAGTAGGCCTTTCGTGTATTAGATATACAACGCATAACTCTCTCTCCTTCTGTCTTTATCAACGGTATATCTCCCTCTTGGCTTTAACCAAGATGCAACCCGAAAAATATTGAAAAATCATTGTCGTTTTCTGCCTGTTGATATTTTATTTATCTATTTTTGTACGATTTAGAATTTTACTTGAATTGACCGGCGAATTTAAATCGCATGTTTTAAATAATGAAGTACTTATCATATCAATCGCGCCAACTAAAAAAATCGTCATGTTTGAAGTCTGATATCTCTTCAAAATAAAGTTCAATTTTAATTTATTTGCGACGATCGAAATGTTTGTTTTTGCAGAAGAATTCTACCTCATCTAAGCAGATATTTTGCAAATCTTTTACACTTTTGCAATCATCAAAGTCGTACCACGGGAAGGTTTTGGAATTTTAGGTTATGGTCTGTCTGTCCATATAAAAATATAATTTCTTCACAAAGTGTATCTTATATTGTTGGGGAAACACCCCAACAAGTGTATTAACTTGTTTTCCCTGAGGAGTGATTGTAAAAATTACTTTTATTTCATTTCTGTTAGCGTTGAGTAAGTTTTCGTTTTGAGAGAGGCAGTAGGTCTCTAAACGAAACTTTTATATTAACGCTAAAAATATTTTAATTTTTAAGTGGTAAAAGGAGTAATAAAGCCAAAAGGGTATATGTCACTATATGTCGCGGACTTTGCGGGTAATAACAACCACCTCCAGGTAATGCCGGCCAAAGTGGTCGGTATTAGCTTAGAACACATGAAGCATTCTTGTTGCTCGACATTTCCTTAGAAGGGAGGCTGGGAACACCTTGGCCTTCATTTCACATTACCCATTGTTAATAAGAATTAACTACTGCTTTTACATAAATGTCCTTTAAACGTTTTTAGAGAAAACATAAAATCACACACATACTATATGAAGCAACAGATCGCAACGGACGTCATTACAACTGTCTATTCTTAATTTATGTTATAGGTGAAGGCACTCAGTTTATTAA
>MU186349.1:119094-135128 GCA_016904865.1 Pissodes strobi
CATTTGTCTGTATAAGAGGATCTTAGGCATGTTTACAAAGCAAGTATTAAGGTTAAAAGTCATAATGACTGTCCTTTAGAACAATTAAAAAGCTACTTTATAGCAGCTCTCAAATTATGTTCTTAAACCGCTTAAAGAACTAAATTAAAGAACCAAAATATCATTTAAGCAAATTGGTAATCTGAGATTCTGTAATAACTCCATATAGTCATAAACGAAGCACTTATAAATCATTTTTAAGGCAATTCGGATGTAAAGCGCCATCCTATATAAAATGTCCAGATTTCTTCAGGTTTTTCCAGTTCTTAAAGTTGTCATTTTTAATCATCTTGACAGCAAATTATTAAGTGGAACACAACTAAAACATTAAATATACTCTCTATAAAAGAGTTGAAAGACAAAAATTCTTAACATCCTGTGTAGTGGTATTTCACGACGCTATTTTGCTTAAACAGGTAATCTGTCCATTAAATGGCATATAACCGTATAAATAATCCTTATAAAGCATCTATAAAGATATCATTTGTCTGTATAAGAGGATCTTAGGCATGTTTACAAAGCAAGTATATAGCTTAAAAGTCATAATTAATGTCTTTATAGAACAATTAAAAAGCTACTTTATAGCACCTCTCAAATTACGTTCTTAAACCGCTTAAAGAATTAAATTAAAGAACCAAAATATCATTTAAGCAAATTGGCAATTTGAGATTCTGCAATAACTCCATATAGTCATAAATGAAGAACTTATAAATCATTTTTAAAGCAATTCAGATATAAAGCGCCATCCTATGTGTTACTTGGGTTGTTTGCCAAGTAAAAGGAAAAATGTTAAAGAGGGTGTTCGACCTCAGAGATGTGATTAAAACGTTCGTGGCGGGCACGGAACGATCTACTACCGTCTTCAATGACCAAGATTGGATCAGTGATTTTAGCTTCGTGATGACTTATCTGACTTTGCATCTGAACGAAATGAATGCTTGTCGAATATTGATTTGGAGTAAGAGAATGTTGTTTATTTCTCAGATGTTCGTTTGCCAAGTAAAAGGAAAAATGTTAAAGGGGGTGTTAAAGCGTGTGTTCGACAGAAGCGATTAAAACGCTCGTGGCTGGCTAGGGAGACCTACAGCCGTCTTCGATGACCAAGATTGAATCAGTGATTTTAGCTTCATGATGACTTATCTGACTATGCATCTGAACGAGATGAATGGGCAGCTACCAGGCAATGAAAATCTTATCAGCAACTTGTATGACAATATAAAATTATTTGAAGCTAAACTCAATCTGCTTCAAAAAAAATATTTCACGCTTTTCCCGAACTTGTCAATTTGTAATAGTAGTAAGGTGGGCAAAGATATATTCACAATAACTGACTTACAGGAAGAATTTTTGTCGCGATTCCAGAACTTCGAAGAAAATGAAAATTTAATAAACTCGCCATACCTTAAATAAATAGGACCAGAATAACGGACTCCCACCTCGAGAATGGTCTTCATATTGCTACGTCCATGATAAGACTAGACATTGAGAAACTCGCTAAAAATAATCAAAGTCAGAAACCTCATTAAAAAGTGTTTCTTTTTTCAATAAACGTCTTTAAAAAACAAGTCTTATATAATATGCTTTCCACTTGACCTGAAGTTTTAAGTTACCTTTAATTTTGAATATATTGCGGCCGGTCGATCGATAAGGATACCCAAATCTGGCCCTTGGATAACAAAAGCTTTAAGACTCCTAGTTTAGAAGGTATTAACATTTGAAAAATATGTGCAGAAGAATTAAAGGAGCCGTGACCCAGAAAAGTATATATTTTAGCGCAATACTAGTGTTTCATAGAGATTTCAATTAGCTAGTGCAATAAATGTAAAAAAGGCAAAAACTAACAATTTTTAATTAATTTTGGATATAGGCTCGAATAGCCTTGTCATCTGAAATCGCGCGGTAGCAGAATCAACTCCTTCAATATTGATACGATATTTAGGAACCTATCCTCATTTTAATTCATATTGAATGTGGTTAGTTGGCTTTATATGATAGATAATAAAATTGCTTAAATCGAAGCTCATATGCTCATATACACTTTTGTCTTAAAAAGGTAAAGCCCATGAAAATAGACAAAAAATATTTGGCTAAGCGACTTACTTTACCAAAAAGGGGTATATTTCTGGATCTTATTTCAAAAATGAATCACGATAATTGAGTACCTTCATCATCCATTTCAATGTCCTGTAAGTCTGGTTCAACTTCCTGTAGACTTAATGGTGGTACAATGGTATTTCTTCTCGACAGATCTGGCGTGACTTCTTTTTCGTCCAGCGTTTTCATTGATGTTTTCTTTTCAAAGACATCTTTATTTAAAGGATATTATTTAATCTTAAGTGGTACAGGGTGATCTGATCATATATAATGTTCCCCTTTTAACTTTTTTTATGCGTTACAGAAAAGTTGAAAGTAAAGAGGTGCAGGGATTTATAAATACTTTTTTGGGCATATAAAACAAGTTTGAAATTTCATTACTATACAGTGAAAATTAAAGCTTAATTTTGGATTCTGCTTGAAAGTCTACACACTTGTAGGACACCATGTTCTATACTACTCTACTACCACATTTTCATCCGGAAGTAAAAAAATCAATACCGCCCGTTAGATTGAAATTGATACCACTAAATAGCCCATAAAGAACTAAGATTTAAAGGTGCAAATCATTTTGCTCTAAAAAGTGTTTGTGAATATCAACACCCCATCATACTTTCCATTTTTCTGGGACATTATACGTGATCACCCTGTACAATGCACGCTTTATGAATTGACAAAAATATCTTGGAATTACCTTTAGATTTTTGAATAATCTTTCTAAAATTGACCCTATATCTAACTGTCTTTTCAAAATGAACACTACCATCACAGTACCATTATACAGGGTGTCCCAAAATTAGTAGACGAAACTTCAACCTTGTCTTTATTGAACAAAAATAACTTAACTTTTTCCTATAAACATATATTTGCAAACGCCCCCTAAGAAAGCTACGCCCCTTTAAAGGGGGCACCTGAAGATGGTTTTTCTAATTATTTCCGAAACGGTTTAAAATTAAATTTTAAAATTTTAGTATCCTACTAATTTTGATATGCTGAATTCAAATATGGATTCAAAATTTATATTTTTTCAACATTTTTATATGCCAACTTTTTGTGTTTTTTTTCTTCAAATTTTAAGAAGTCAAGTTTTTTTTTATGTAAAAAAGTATCTTTTGGTTGGTGTCGCTAGGACTCACCATTTTCGAGAAAACGCATTTAAAAAATTACGCTGCATATAGTATTCACAATATCATATTTTTATGAAAACTTAGTAGTAGGCCTTGAAACAAAATTGACATTATAATTGCTATTGACAACAACATTTGTTGTGATACATTAGTTGCCATTTTGCTTTCAAATTTTTGGATTTTTTTCAATTATGGAAAACTTTTTGAACCGTGAGAAAGTCGATATGCATTTTATTTACGGTTATTGCAATGGTAACGCAAATGCCGCTGTACGAGAGTGCCAAAGGAGGTTTCCTGCACGAAGAACTCCACATCGGAAAGTATTTGTCCGGTTACTTATGGATCCTTTCAACGTGCTCGAGGGCAAGGAAGGCCTATGGAAAATTATGATTATGAGGAAGCGCTAAATAAAATTGAGGAAAACCCTCAAATTTCATTAAGAACCCTGGAAACTACTACCAATATCCCTAAATCAAATGTAAGTATACTTAAATAATTTTGGTAAATCCTGAGCTAGTTGTTTAGACCAAATTACCTGTAATCAAGTACAAGTATTTGCTATGCGATATGAATTATTTTAAAACATTTTCAGATTGAAAGAATGACTAAGATGCAGGGATTACACTCTTTCCATTATCAGAGGGTACAAGATTTAAGAGACGAAGATTTTCCAGCTCGGGAGTAGTCTCGTCTAGTAACTCTGCCAGATCAGTTTGAAGAAAATTGAAATAATGACAACCGGTTAGTCTATTTGGTAAAATAATTGGGCCTATCAATTTATCTTCTATCATACCTACCCATAAATTAAAAGAAAACCTATGTCGTTGGGTTCTAGACCACCCAAATGCTTCAAGAAAAATGTTGTGGTCGGATGAAGCAACATTTTCAAGAGGTAAGGTGTTAAACAGCCATAAAACACATTTTTGGAGTGTCGAGAATCCGAGTGGTTCGAAGAACCAACACATAGGTTTTCTTTTAATTTATGGGTAGGTATGATAGAAGATAAATTGATAGGCCCAATTATTTTACCAAATAGACTAACCGGTCGTCATTATTTCAATTTTCTTCAAACTGATCTGGCAGAGTTACTAGACGATGTTCCCATCGGTACTCGGCTAGAGATGATTTTCCAACACGATGGGGCACCAGCCCACGCCAGCCAACTGGTGAGAAACTGGCTAGATGATAATTTTACAGGCAGGTGGATAGGTCGAGGTGGTCCAATAAACTGGCCAGCGCGATCGCCCGACCTTAATCCTCTAGATTATTATCTGTGGGGTAATATGTGTAATATTATTTATGCCACTAGAAGAGCTTCATAGGCGAATAATTATCGCAGCTTCAGATCAAATTAAAGGAAACCGGTTTGAAATTCTGAGACCAACCCAAAATATTAGAAAAAGATCCAGGTTGTGCATTCAAGAAAATGGAAACTTGTTTGAACATTTACTCCAGATAAACTAGTATTTTTAGTAAGCAGTCGATAATGTGTATTGAATTACCACAATAAATGTTAATGTCATTTCCAAGTATGTTTCAAGGCCTACTACTAAGTTTTCATAAAAATATGATATTGTGAATACTATGCAGCGTAATTTTTTAATGCGTTTTTCTCGAAAATGGTGAGTCCTAGCGATACCGACCAAGAGGTACTTTTTGACGTAAAAAACCTTGACTTCTTAAAATTTGAGGGAAAAAAAAACGAAAAGTTGGCTTATAAAAATGTTTGTTCATTTTTAAGGCTAAATGATACGTATCTGACTAAGTAATCAAATTTTTGAATCCATATTTGAATTCAGCATATTAAAATTATTGGGATTCCAAAGTTTCAAAATTTCATTTTAAACCGTATCGGAAATAATTTGAAAAAACCATCTTCAGGTGCCTCTCTTTAAAGGGGCGTAGCTCCCTTAGGAAGCGTTTGCCGATATTATGTTTATAGGAAAAAGTTAGGTTATTTTTGACCAGTAAAGACAGGGTTGGAATTTCCTCCACTACTTTTGGGACACCCTGTGTATTAAAATTGATATTTATTCTCAAATATATTTTTGCCGCTGAAAACTATCTTCAAATAATAGTATTATACATCTACTTACTGTACATTAAACATTAAGATATTAAAAGCAAATACAAAAGTACAACATATACAATATTTATATTGACACTGAAAATTGACATGTTGCAGATGCATCAATATAAAATAATACCAGGTAATGCAATGGTTAGTTGCAAATAAGAGTAGGAAAGCGGGCAAATCAACATAAAAAATCATGCAGTTACTGACCGGATCTTCGTTTTCTAAGGAATACATTGTAGGCTACTGCCAAAAGGGCGGCTCCGACGCCAATTTTTGTAGCCACTGCAAAAATACTACAGTTAATTTCGAGATACATTCTGAAAAATTCGTTTTTTGGCACGAAATCAACTTCATTATGGATTAATATTTTATAATACGAAATTATAGTGACTATATTAATAGGTACATACAATTTAATCATATAGTCTGGGTGTTTAGGGAGTTTCAATAATTTTTTTAAGTAGCTTCATATAGCCCTAGATACAGAAATCCCTACCACGGATGCCACATATTTCCAAAAGCCCGTACCAAAATAAGGATTTTTCCTACAAATATCCGTCGAACTATTTAAAAATACAGCAACGGACATTTGCCTGTACAGATATTATTTTTTAATATATCAATGGCGTGTAAAAATTGTAGCCACTTTTTCCCACTTAATATTTTAATGAGTACCTTTTGTGTTACTTTCATCTTCAGATTATCAGTCTGTTGTCAAAACTATAGAAAGAATGCCCTCTTAGTCCACCACCGTAGGATCAATTTGAGAAAAATATGACGTAAAAACATTGAAACAGCTCTTCATTTGATATCTTTTGTAGATCCGTAGCTCCATGAGAAGGGGTTTACAGACTCATGTTTATGAACTCGCTTTTTTTAAGTGAAAACTTTTTTAGTCGCGTTAAGCAAACTAATAATTTTTTCCCAAAACCTTTCGAGTGGAAATTTGGGATATGGGTCGTGTTTAGGTAACACATAGAGGCAACCGACAGCCATTTGTTTTTGGCAATCCGATATTCCGTTTCCGAGTTAGTACGTCACATGTGCAATTTTTAAAAATTTTGCTTTGATACACAACTGACAAAAAATTAATTAAGTTTGATGGAATTTTCTGGACACGTTCCTTTTGACGGTCTTCCGAATCCTACTGAAATCGAGGAAAATTGGAAAATGACGAGTATCGTTTTGGCACGAGTACATCCACCTCACAGTTCCGTTATGGGTCTTAATTAAACCAATAGGAATGTACAAAAGTGACAGCAAGGGAAAATTCATAGCCCTTCGCTCGCTCCGGGGGCGCAACCAACTAACACAAACCCAAACTAACCCAAGGCATGCCCAAAATCAGTTCTAATCTAGCAGAAAGAGTTACTGGTTTTGTTTTTAGATTTATCAAATTTCATAAATTGCATCTATCTCCACTCATTAACTGCCACTTTTGGACGTACTTTCGCATTTTTGAGGCGTATATATTTTTGGATAAGGGCCACATTGGGTCGTTCTACCGCCGAAAAAGTAGCGAGAATAAAAAAAATGAGACGACAGTTCGATAGGAAATTGCCAGAAGAAAAATTCTGTAAATAATTCCCAGTTTCGAAAATGTCAGGAAAATGGACTTATGAGGGAAAATGTAAACACTGATTTATCGGTCATATCATAAAGGTTTTGAATTTTTTCGAGAATAATTTTTCTATAGAAAATCTGACCACAAATATCTACGCTAAAAGCCGCACAAGAAGACATTTTAGAAATGATGACGCCTTTTATACAGGGTGAGCTAGTTGAATTCAAACTTATCGCCATTTTGAGTTTTGACACGTCACCTTATAATATTTTATTACTGAAAAACCGAATAACCTGAAGCAACCATAATTCAATACATTAAAGAGGAGGATTACGAATACAACATACCAAAAATCGAATCGATACGATTGAAAATTCCGAAGTGGTGATTTTGTTAATTTTTAGTTTGAAAAATCTACAATCCCAGATTCGGACACCTCGATATCTCTGGTATAAAAAGGATCGATAAGAATTTTTCGTACGAAATCGTGATATTCGAGACAATCGATGTTAAAGGGAAACATGCAGAAAATCGTAAAAAAAATCTCAATTTTTCCATATTTCGGCATTTTAACGTGTTCAAAAACCATTTTTAATCCGTCTTTCAAATCTAACTATTTAATTTTGTACAATTTAACATTCCACGCCACTGCTGGCATTCCAAAGAGAAATTAAAATCCATGGCGATACTACTAACGCCATCTCTTGGTTACAACGTTTATCCACTGCATCAAACAGTCTAGAAAGCTAAAAGTAAAGCGCCCTCGAAAGGCCTCCGACCAATCATAGCGCTTCCCGCTGTTTCTCATAGCGCTTCCCGCTGTTTCTAGTAACTAAAAATCCGATCTTTAATAATCGAATTTCATGAAAACTAGTCAGCAGATTTCAACCGGATTTGCATTAAAATTCATAATATTAATTTAGACAACCGGTCATGCTAAGTTTTTACACAATATCTCTATATTTACATTATTGCTCTTTCTATGTCCGATTATCCCGCCAAAAGGGGCGGAGATAAAGGGCGTTAACAACTCCTTCGAGTTGATCACGATCACGTTCTAGATTCTAGAATTCAGTATGAAGTTGCATCTCGGCTCTCCACCATGTAAGTCGCCAACATGGCGTCAAGCCGCCATCTCGGGCCAGTTTACGTTTTGAGACCTCATATCTATCTAGTTCTTTACTCAAGTGACATAGTGGTATCCTGCCATAGTCATCGTCATCTTAAGCCTACAAATAGGAATTTATCGGCGCCCTGACTGCCATTAATCTCACAAGTATGACGCTGTACCATCGTTGTGCTGGCGTCCCCAATGGTCTTGCCCATGGGAATTCTACAATCGAGCCTTGTCTCGTATCTCAAGTAAGTAAACACACACGTTTACATTCACATTCTCTCAGACGCTGCACCATCGCTGTACAGTCGTCCCCAACGGTCTTGCCCATGGGATTTCAACATTCTCTATCACGAGTATAACACTGGGTTGCTATACTCTTGCCTTATTCTAATATAAGGATTACTCTACACTAGTCTGCATATATTATCTGGCCTTATTCTCATATAAGGATTAAACGGCACTAGTCTGCCAATATACTCAAGTTTTCACAAGGCTATATCCCCTACGCGGATTTCAGCTTACCTATGCGACCTGCATAGCGTGTTTTACAATCATTTATGCGTGTACCAAAAAACCGCATTTCACAAGGCATCCAGGTCATGCTATTATGCTATAACTGCATACCAGATTCAAACCACTACATTAAGTCATTCCTATTTGCAAGAAATTGAAGCTCATTGTATATAGAAGCTAGCAAGTGTTTTTTAAAGTGACTTTCCCCCAGTTATGGAAGATAAACTGCTGAACATTGAACGTTGCTCGTCAATAGTGAATATTGTGTACATAATAGCTTATAGGTGGATTTTAAGGTAATATTTATGCTGTTATTATTGCTTGTATATCACTGTATTTTATATCAGAGTTAGTTCAGCTCACCGAGCTGATACCACAGCTTATACCGTACCGAATCAGTTATTTAACTCTCCACGTGTTTTGAAGCAATAAAATCCAACCAATAGGAGCATTTTCCTCATATTCTGGGCGTCTGCTACTAGCCGAATTATATGAGGGCGACTTCGTTTATTTATGAATAACAGAACCGGTTTGGTGTCCAATGTAGTGTTATCTTTTTCTATTACGACAGTTTGCTGAATCGAAGAGACATAAACCTGGTTGAGTCGGAAACTGAACACACCGCACAGCGTTGGACTCTCGATTTTTTGACAAGAAGCAGCAGGTTACGTTCTTAGATTGGATTGTTTACGGGTTATTATTTGTGCTCAATTATTTATTTATTTAAGTGTGTTAACTTTTTGAACATTTAATCATTAAAGTGTTTTCATTGTTAACCATGGTCGTATGTTGTTTTGTCTGCAAAGGGTACAAGAAAGCCAATCCAGCTTCAGGATATTTTAGTTTTCCGAAAGATGAAAGGTTATAAGTAGATATTTACATTAAGTATTGAGATTAAAGTATAATAGTTCATTCATATCACATTGCATGATAAACTAATATTCTACGTCGATAATTGTTTGGCTCCCTTCTGCAGGAAGTTTAACTTTTTAAACTTGAGACATAAATTGTAGTTTTGTCTAGCCTCTTAGCATCCCATAATAAAGGCAACCAATTTAGAACCGTCACACTATTATTACAAAGGTTGTATGTAAATTTAATTAGAAATAAGTAGTGAACAATGTCACATACCTACAACTATATAAATGGCTTCGAGTGACGAAATATCAATTTATTAAGGCCGTTTGACGCGATCACATTTTTGATAAAATTTCTGCCCGTAGTAATCTTTCGAAAACGGCAATCTTACTTTGCGCTGGAAAAACACACAGAACTTTTTCTACAGCCGCATTTTTTAAAATTAAATCCACATTTTTCTCTATACTTATTCTGAAATTTGCAAAAGACTGTCAGTTTTGACATATTATATTCGGGCTTCGGGCATATTTAGAACAGGAGTGACAGCAACAAACTGTAACAAACGCATGACTGTCATTTATCTATCCTCGGTTTCCATGACCATTCATAGCACACTCGACGGAAAAAGTGAGAATTTTCTTTTCCTTGTTCGCGCTATAGAGCGCAAAATAAGGATCCACGGCATTCGTCGATTTTGCGATATCATTTGAATTTAGCAATTAGTTATTTTGCGCGCGGCTGTAGAAAAATTGATATTCTATATTCATATCAAAATATTTATATATTTATTTACACTTATAAACACCATATTCATGGTTATGTATAAATGACTGATCGTTCTCGATCACGTTTACCAGATATCTTCTTTTATCAATTTCACTTACAGTTACATATCATGTTTAATTTAATTTACTAAAAATGTAAACTAAATTAAATCCAGTCCGTCTCTGTTGAGTTCCAGCTGGCCATTAAAATCTAACATTTTTAATGTATGAAGGGCATGCGCGAAAAATGAGGAAAGCATGAAAAAGTCAAATCTGGCTTCATCGACATCAAAGGAGCCGACGTAGAGTTCAATAACTGATTCGGTACGGTATAAGCTGTGCTGATACGTATCTGTTCCGCAGGAACTCTAAACAGACATTTAACTGTATAGTTTGCCAAATGAAAGAACCTGGACGGAAAGAATGCGGGCAAAAAATGTCCTCGCATATTTAGATGCTGCCACATTTTTTTCCGTATAATCCTAATTTATTTTCTGTCTAGTTTCCTATAGTGAATTTACATATTTAAATTTCTTACTTGAATACTTAATTTTGTTATTTTCCTTAATACTACTGTCTTCTATTATTTACTGTTTTATTTACACAGGGAAATACGGAATACGGAATAAGTATACTATAATATTTATAATGTTTATATTTTATTCGCCTTCAAGCTATTTAAAATACGCGACAATAGGCAACAGTGCGACGTTTACTTGATTTTTAGTGGGGAGGCAGTTTAGTGATTGGTCGCAGGATATATTAAATACACTTTGACCCTAGACCAACACCTAATTTTTTTTACATATTTTAAAATTTCGGCAGCGACTTGCTTTAGCCATTGGCGTGGAAATTACCGATGCCGAACTGTGTGGCTATTTATATTATTTGGTTTGTAGGGTCCGGTGATATATAGGTTTTGTCGATTTTGCAAATTCTATTTTTTCACTAGAAAAGGGGCGTCCTATATAGTAGTTTAAGCCAAAAAAGTCGGAAGATCCGCTACATTTGAACCGAAAAAATGCCCTCAAAGTTCGAGTTTTGACACAAATTTTCAGCACCACTTCACAAAACCACTAGAAATATAGAAAAAACACATCTGAAAATCAATTGTCGGGTGAAAATATTAACTAGGATACATTTGCGTCGAACGAGAGACCTCCGTTTTGTTCCGGTCCTAATTTAAAGCGACTCATAGCCATAGCCCCATTAAACAAAATTAAATTTTACTTGTAAATATCCATCCTCCTTTTTACAGTCAACTGTCACAATAGCCAAAACAAAGATTTTTAAGAAGGCACACTGTTGCCAGACGTTTACTGTAGTTTCGTTAGCAAAATTCATTAGAAAAATGGTGCGCTATAAGCGCAGCTTATTCACTACCAGCTATACTCGACGCGCCGAACAGATTCACCAAACACGGAAAACACGGATACAATAATTCTTCTTATTTTATGATTCCATTGATTCTAAACATAGGAACTTTCATTAACACACTCTATTTTTATTTTTTGTACTATGGATAAGAAAAATCGAAATGAAAAACAAAACATTGGGTCGATTCAATCATAAAATAAGACGAATTGTTTCCGCGATTGGTGAATCTGTTCGGCGCGTCGAGTATAGTCATCTTGCGGCGGCATCCTTTGATTTGGGAAAGTCAATAACCAAGTTTTGCAAATTTTAGAAGAGGGTCGTGACTTAATATTGTTTTAAATGCCTGGGCATCTGAATAATACTTTTGACAGTTCGTTTAATTTAAAATATGCTTTTTCTACTACCGTGCGTAAAGTACTCACTTTACGCACTCTCTAAGATTCGTAAAATAGGCTTTTTTAATGTG
Source organism: Pissodes strobi (assembly GCA_016904865.1). Classification (NCBI taxonomy): domain Eukaryota; kingdom Metazoa; phylum Arthropoda; class Insecta; order Coleoptera; family Curculionidae; genus Pissodes; species Pissodes strobi. The sequence goes on from MU186349.1 coordinate 131,091, forward strand.
CAGTGCGTAAAATAAGTTATTTTACGTACTAGTGCGTAAAGTAAATCTGACATATTTTTTGACATTAAGGGCAATGCGTAAAATAACATATTTTATGCACTAGTGTGTAAAATAATGTATTTTACGCACTAGTGCGTAAAGTAATTTAATAATATTTTTGTTTTTTCATATATTTTTCGGTAGTAGAAAAAATTTTGTATGCTACTCATGTGTAAAGTACCCTTTTTTATTCAATTTCAATGAAATTTTTTTATCAATATTCCCATTCATAAAAAAAAGGTTCACTTTACACACTTGTTGCATAAATAACTATTTTATCGTCTAAAATCCGTTCAAAAACGATTTTAAAACGCACAATTGTATAAAAATCTGAAATTTCCGAACCTCTCAGGGCGATAGCCGAGGCTTCGGACGAATTTGTCATGTATTTTGAAGCGAAAATTCATTTTAAATTGAACTATGGAACTGAACCGCTAAGGGCGCAGTGCCCGACACTCCAACTTTCCGATTTCGATAGAGTTGACTAGCTGGTAGTGAATAAGCTGTGCTATAAGTGTCTCTACTCTTTTTTTTATTTAGGTGAACGATTTTTTTTATTGCAGTAACACATCCTATATTGCTCGACGAGCGGTGTGTGTGCGAAGATGTTGATTAACACGGTTCTTGAATAGTTAGCTTGGGGAACAGATGTCCTGGGAGCATATTCGCATGTAACAGGTAAGATGACCATACGGCAATGCCGATCGTTTCTTCATATGTGACGTGCACGATAGCATTTAGTCAGATGTCGTGACTGTTACATAGAATCAACAAATAAGTCTTCAATTATTTTAACGCTTCATGCATTGGCCTCCGCTCGCTTCGCTCGCTACGGGGGCTCAACAAACCGAAACTAATGAAGTGCTAACCAAAACCAACTCAAAATAAAAAAAAATAAAATAAAAATTTTGGGTTAGTTTTGGTTAGCATCTGGTTAGCTTCTATTTGTTGAGCCCCCGTATAGGGAGCGAAGCGAGCGGAGGGCCATGCATGAAGTATTTAAATAATTGAAGACTTTTTGTTGATTCTATGTAACAGTCACGACATCCGACTAAATGCTATCGTGCACGTCACATATGAAGGAACGTTCGGCATAGTCGAATGAACATCATGCTTGTTACATCCGAATATGCGTCCTGGGAGTGAGTTCCACAGTGATGCAGTACGCCAGACAAAGGGGTTCTTGTAAAGCGATGTTCTAGGTGTTTTCAGTTGTACGGCGAACCGGTGCGCTCTTGCCGTCTCTCGTGACTGTCTGACAGGCGTTGTCAGGGGCGGGATAAGGCGGGCCAAATCCTGGGAACATCTGCCGTAAAAGTATCTGTAAAACAGGGATTTCTCGGTCACATGTTTGCGGTGTTTCAGACTATCCAGCTTCCCGGTCAACTCCGGGTCACCGACGAGACGCACAACTCTCTTCTGAACGGAATCCAGTAGCTTTAGGGTGTGCTCTGGCGTGGCACCCCAGATGTGTGAGCAATATTCTAAGCACGGTCTTATTTGCGCTTTGTAAAGCAAGAGCAACTGCTGCGGTGTGTACACTTTTGTTGCGAAATAGCGTACCAAGCTTCTGGGAGACTGATTTTGCGACGTTAGCAACGTGGTCATGTCAGGACATATTGCTGTTGACCGAGACCCCCAGTAGTCCGAATGAATGAAGATGAAGGGATGGTCGATCCTGCCATAATGATATCATTGCCCGCCGTATGGTAAACGTGGCTGCTTGGTTGATTGTTCAATGTGCATTTGCATCCATTCATCACAATAAAAGAGACACTCATTCGATTACACTATTCCTTTGTATGTATATATTCGTCAAATATTTCACTTCATACATGGCCCTTCGCTCGCTCCGGGGGCGTAACCAAACAAACGTAACCCAAACTAACCCAAGACATTCTCAAATGAGGAAAACAAATTAAAAAATATTTGCATTTTCGACTGACAAATTTCAATTTTTTTTTAATTTCCGGCATGCCTTGGGTTAGTTTTGTTTGGTTGCGCCCCCGAAGCGAGCGGAGGGTCATGCGTAAAGTGGAATATTAAATATACTTAAATAGTAAACAACACTGTTATTCCCCATAAGAAAATGTGCAACTTTTGGAAATACTGTGCCAGGCCCCCGGTGTCGGTTACTAAAATTTCATTATTTTCACGTTACAATTTCAATATTTTCACGTTACACCTGGGAAAGTCGTAGAAGAAGTTTGCCCCTCTAGGGCAATTTAGGCTCAAAACGCAGATATTTTTTCGGCTCAAATGTGGCGAATCCTCCGATTGTTTTGGCTTAAGCTACTTTGTAGGACACCCCTTTTCTAGCGAAAAAAAAAAGAAAATTTGCAAAATCGACACAACCTATATATTGATGATATCTTTGAAGATTTTTAACCTTTCTTATATTTTTCTTGCATTTGGTGATTATTATACGCGGTTAACTAATTTTTATATATTTCGGATAACTCTCTTAACTGAACTCTCTAAATTAAAATTTTTATTACAAAACAATTCCGAACGTTCTATAAAGAGCGTTTTGGAACATACTTGCTTCAATATTGCCTAACTTTTAATACAAAAATTGAGTGCTAGAGAATTTATATGAATAAGCTACGATAAACCGTTTTTTTCCAAATTAAGCGACGTCATCAATGACGTAAATACAAAACCTTCGGGAAACGAACTCTACTTATTACTACAACATATTTATGTAATACATACAACAAATAATATCATAGAATACTATCCTTATTATAAAAATGAGATATTATTATATGACATATGAGACTGTAATATAAAAAAAAAACTGTAATTAATTTTAACGTCTTAAACTAATCAATATTATGAATAATAACATGGTAAGAATAACCTCGTGCGCCTATGGGAAGGCAAGATTTTTTACGTGCTAGTCCTCTACCCCCTTCAGTCGTTGTTAAGGTTCACTCGCTTGGCGCACTATACATAGCTTCAAGGGTATATTTATGATCATATACTAGTTTAGTATTACAACTATTTACGCAATGCTTTAGGTTTTAAGAGTATTATTTATGTCATATTCTTCAAGGTCGAAACTTGCGTCGACTGATATTGTGCATATTGTAGCACAGCCTACATACATTCACTCAATGTTTATATTTTGTTTATTTATGAGCTTCTAGTTATTTTCAGGTAAAATAGCTTATTAAAATATTCATATAATGCTAAAGCTTTTTGTTTTATTTACAAAATGACTTTAGAACTAGCCCTATGGTAAATTATACGAGCACATCTCTGTTCGATTCAGAAAATAGGACTGAATCAGTTTGAGTTGCTTTTGATGCATTATGAGAAATTTTAAGGAATACGTTTTTCCATATTTTCTCATGACGTTTAGGTTAAAAATATAAATTTATACACTCAGTTGCAGAGCTGGGCAGTATTTGAATTTGTAAATACTTATTAGTATTTAAATACTTCTAAGTATTTAAATATTTTGTATTTAAATACTTTACTTAAACTGATATTTGATTAGCGCCGGTAAATACATTTTGAAGTATCGAACATCTACTAAAAGTATTTAAATATTTGTGGAGCATTTAACTACTGCCAAAAGTATTTAAATACTTTTTGTTTTGCAAATATTATGTTTCGCAGGTTTTAATTCGTCAAGTTGTAGTTCGCTTTCCACGCGCCACGTGTGCATACCCGTTTGCGTATTTAGGATGCCTCCGCGTTACATAACACTAGCGTCTTGCCGCTGTGGGGAGCCTGATCTGTTTACACATTTTTTTCCTTCAGGTGTTTGTATAAAACTTTTCGAGAAAAGCAGGAATGTGAGAGTTTGGCTCAGGTGGCGAAGCTCGCGTCTGTAAAAGGCAAAGTAATTGCTTCGACGCCCAGTCTTTGTATTTTTTTATTAGATTAGTTAGTTTGGCATGCCTTGGGTAAATTCGGGTTAGTTGCGCCTCGCAACGAGGAGGGAATTGTACGAAGTGAAAATGTAAAAATACAAATGTAAACAACATT
>MU186350.1:5063-19269 GCA_016904865.1 Pissodes strobi
GTTTGAAAGAAAATTAATATTGATGGAATAATAGTCTGTGTTACAATTCCGCTAATAAATACAGCAAAATCACTAGATTTTCATTCCTCTTTGTGTATTTTCAAATTTTAACATACATCGTTATTCGGAAGAACAATTATAGCCCGATTTCACCTCTCTGTAATATACATATAATACTAAACGGTCGCTTAAATTTACCAACTACGGTTCTCTGTAACATCGCCTTCCCCTAAAACGGGCATCCGGGGGTACGTAAGAAAGTTGACTATCGTACGTGTACAGCGGACCGCGCGAATAAACCTTTTTTAGCCTCTTTTGAATTTTAATTAAGCTGGGCCACTTTAGCCCCTACGAATTGCGACTCGCGAACAGAGGCGGATAGTAATTATTTTCCCAAAACATTTTTTAGGTTAATGAGAAATACATTTTTAATTAGAGATCTTTTGACCTTTGAGTTTTACAATTATATGAGAGAATTTAATTTTCTAGCTTCTGTAATTTTGTATTAGCAATGCTTGTAGATTTTGCAACTTGCAAGTACCAATTTAGATGTTATTAAAAATGCTTTAATATCCTTACAACTTCGTTTAAAATGAGTCTACATTACTTGTAGATTTCAAGTTCAAGAGAGCCATTAGGTTACAAAAAACCCAAGGAAATTTTGTGGTAAATCTTGCTACTAACATTTGTCAATTATTCTCAGACTTTTGCCAAGTTAGTAATTACGATAAAGTAAGCCCTTACAAATAATACACTTTGTTTTAATCTAATACTTTTTCACTCTCGATGTTATTTAGTTTTTTAGGTGACACCTCAAATTGGTATCAGTTAAAATGTTAATCATGCCTCAATTTAATTTTGCTTAATCCTAGCAGCTTGATAGTCTAGTTAAGTGAGTTAAGTAGCAGTGCGATTTATTTCTTAATTGTATGATACTTTTAAGAAAACCCAAAATACATTTTTTTACAACTATGCGGTAATATACACTTTGCCGAACTATTTTTAAGCTAGGCAGGTACACATTATCGAAATAATGTGGAGTTATAAATAAGTATTACCGCGCTAGGGCTGTTGAATAAGCAACGATAAAAACTTTTTTTAATATTAACACAAGCTGGATTTGTCTTCTCGTATGACGTGGAGCAAAAACAATTTGACAAATTCGCTTCCACGATTTTTCTCGTAGTTTTGAGTATTGTTACTTATTTCTACAGTGCACATAAAAATGGAAAGTTTTTTAACTTTTTAATTATACTTATTCTTCACCTTCAAACCGTTTAGTAGATTTCAAGCACATGAGATAAAGAGGCAAATACGGCATTTATTACATAATATACTATTATTTAACGTCCTACATTTCTTAGTTCATTTCAGACATTAAGAGTTATGTGTACTCGGACGTATACTATAAAAGATCATCAAGACACCGAAGTCAGTCTAATATTTTAATTCCAATTCAATTTGAATAACATTCACTTGATTATTATAAAATTCACAAAATGATAGACAAAATCATCTTATGGCATTATATAGAATCCATGATATAACGTGTAATTGAACACGGGACGAACAAAATATTTGTTGTAGATATTAACATTCGATACTAAAGTTTGATCACAATCAACCAAAAAAGTACAATGTTCTTGTTTTTATATTATAATTGGGTATATAAAAACACTAATTAAAATGTTTTGATACGTGCTTGGTAATTAAGAGGGACATGTCTTAGACGTCTGGAATGAATTATTTTCTTTGGGATTTATCTCTACGATATCAACGTCCGGCCTGTACACGTACACTGAAAACAATTCTACAGATTGGTAAAAACCTCATAATAATAATTTTAATGTAACTGTAAATGTTTAGAAATAATAGCTATTTATGTAACAAGTTAAAGATAGTGTCTTTGAGAGTCGCGAGGTAAAAACCAACGCTGTAAAGCTGAGAAGTCTCCTAGTATTTTCCAAAGAAAACATCGATCCGCGATTTCCCTCACTTATCGCAATAAAATCAAGATTTACTGCTTTTGTTAGTGGTTCAACATTTAATAAAATTAACAAGGAAAACAAAAATGTTTTTGTTTTGACTAACCTAGTGTTCAGTTTAGTAATTGCGTTGTTAATACTTTTAATAAATAAAATTAAAACTTATACTACTTGAACATGTTTTTAAACACTATTGCTTAAAATAATCATTTTAGCAGTAGGGCCCATAAAAGCACGTAATTTAAAAACTAAAATCTCAACTAGTAGAAATAGTAGTAGATTGATGCTATATGTAACAATACAAACATGGTACATTATACGAAATTTCTTTATAGCTATGGTAAGATTACCGATTTTCTAATTTAATTTTATTTAATTGTTGCATATGATACGACTGTTACTAAAAACAGTATCTATTTAGTAGGAGAGCTAGTGAACCATCCGAGTAACCCGTTTCCCACAAAGCTAGAAAAATTTTAATTTATGTTTTATTATCGGTCAATTATGAAAATACGAGTCTGGCAGGCATCTCGCGGTTGCGTCATCATCCCTTAAATTTTTGAAAATGTAATTTTTTTTTCAATCTACTTTCACCAGGCTACCATTTTAATACGTTAAAATTTACATAAATTTATGTGTAAAAAAAATGACAACCTATTTTGAAGGTTGCAAGTAAGTGCCAGACGATAGCAAAGTTGTCATCGGATTGTAATTCATAACCTGCTCCCATAAGGCTGAAATTTTAAGGGCATATTCTATCAATAATTTAAAAGGTACATGTAAACAGCCAGCCTATTTTGACGGTTGCAAGTGTCAGCCAGACGCGTATTTAATAGTCATGACGTTCGATGAGAGTTTGAGCGCAACAGACTTGTTCGAGTTCCAATTTCAGAAAGAGAGAATATGATGTATTATATTACGAAGATACGATTAAGGATTACTGAAATTAAAGATAAACAGAGTTATATGTTAAGTATAAATGTTTATTTATCTTTACAATTATTTATTATTGAAATTTATTGGTATCCATAGGCCTTTATACATTATTATGGCAACTATTAGTCTTCATATTCTCAGTCTTCTTTATCTATCGTTTCATGGTTTTCTGGAAAATAAATAAAGATTTTTATTAATAAAATGGGATGAGGAATTTTTTTTTAACATACACACACTATGCGTACAAATAAAACACAAAAATTATTTACCTGACTCATTGCTATTAAATTGATCGGATTGTAAAAGAGCATCATATATAGATGGTGGCACAGTGTTACCACAGCTTATTCAATACCAGCTAATCATCTCTCGTCGGCTTTCTTTGATCTCAGTGGGCCCAACGACGTTAGGTCGAGATTCGTGTAAAAACTGTCACTACAATTGTTTGAGTAATTTATTGCGGTACAGCGACTATATGCATGCATTATTTCTATTTCAAACGCACAGAACAAGCTATGGCGACTAAATTTACTAAATAAGCTCCTGTAAATCGCGGGAAATTATCTGACATTACCTACTTCAACTGACGCTCTGAGCGTTAAATGCCAAATGCGTGGCAGGCTATGCGCGAACCCCTCATTTCAAGCGGAGATAATTAGCTGGTATTGAATAAGCTATGGTGTTACCCTCATACCAGTTGTATATATACAACTGGTATGACGGTAACACCACAGCTTATTCAATACCAGCTAATTATTTCCTCTTGAAATGAGGGGTTCGCGCATAGCCTGTTACGCATTTGGCATTTAACGGCTCAGCAGTCAGCTGAAGTCGGTAATGTCAGATAATTTCTCGCGAATGAGCGTATTTAGTAAATTTAGACGGTGCGCGTAGAAAATGCTCATGTAATTCGCACTGATACTGTGGTAAATTCGATGGATCATAAACATTTTTTAATAAATGGTTCGTTCATATATTTTAGTTTATAAGTAATCATAAATTTATTATATCTTATTTCGTTAACAGCATGTTTTAATTTATGAAATTTTCTAATTTTTAAAATATCACACACTTCACCAAAGTCTTTGATGTAAATTTTATTGTTTTTTGGCAAATATCACGTCTGCATATGACACTAATTATATTCACGGCTTCTATAATTAACACTAGTAGTAAAAATTAATAAGTATTAATTTATTTTTTAATAATATTATTATAATTTTTTAATAGCTTTGTGCTACGCCGAGAAATGATGTACTTATAGCCGTTGCCACAGCTTATTCACTACCAGCTAGTCATCTTGCGGCGCGGCGCGGCGGCACCCTTTGGTTTGGGAAAGTGCCGGGCAAATTTTAGAAGAGGGCCATGGCTCAATATTGTTTTAAACGTCTCGGCATCTGCAATACTTTTGACAGCTTGTTTAATTTAAAATATGCTTTTTTATCGTCTAAAATCCGTTTAAAAACGATTTTAAATGGCAAAATTGTATAAAAATCCGAAATTTCGGAATTTTTTTAGGGCGATAGCCATGGCTTCGGACGAATTTGTCGTGGATTTTGAAGCTAAAATTAATTTTAAATTTAATCGTCTATCTATTTAAATTACCGATGCGCACTCGGCCATCGCGACTGTGGACGCTCCAACTTTCCGATTTCGGTAGAGAGAACTAGCTGGTAGTGGATAAGCTGTGCCGTTGCTGACTGCGTTTTAAATGATCAGCTGGTCTTGCCGGATCCTTCATGTCACTCGCTCATATAGATACGTCCCACCATCTCATGCGCATTCACTTTTTCCGTTAAATTACCGTTAGAATGCCTCTACACAATAGATGTATTCTCTCTTTCTGACATTGGAACTTGAACAAGTTTGTTTCGCTCGCACTCCCATTGAACGTTAGTCACTCCTCTGGCAACCATCAAAATAGGCTGGCTGTTTACATGTACTTTTTAAATTATTGATAGGTTATCCCTTAACATTTCAGCCTTTTGGGAGCAGGTTATGAATTACTATCCCGGTGACAAATTTGCTATCGTCTGGCACTTACTTGCAACCCTCAAAATAGGTTGACATTTTTTTTACAGAAACTTATGTAAATTACAACGTATTAAAATTGTAGCCTTGTGGGAGTACATTTTCAAAAATTTAAGGCATGATGACGCAACGGCGAGATGCCTGCCAGACTCCTATTTTCATAATTGAGCGATTATTAAGCATAATTTAAAAACTTTCTAGCTTTGTGGGGGGGGGGGGGGGGTTACTCGGATGGTTCACTAGCTCGTAGTGTAATTGTGCTTGCAGTAGCCTACCTTAAAAAGTAAACATAGTTCCGATATTATATCACTACGTTTATTTCCACAGTTTCAAGCGCGTTTGAAAGTGCAGCGGCTTCAAAGTGATTCTCACTAAGAATATTAATTTCATGAATTATGAAAGTGGCTTGAATCTCTTGTTCAATACTTTTTGAGGCCCAGATTTCTGCGTTTGCGTAAGTTATGCCGTTTAATAAATAAATGTCAGGTCCAGGCTAAAAATGTAACGTTAGCATTTTTAAAGTTCTATTTGAGTCATAAAAGCCATACATGGCATGGCACAGCATATTGCGAACAATTCTTTATTTATCCTGACCTGATTATCACAGCAGATTGCCATCCTCTAAATAATAAAGTAATAAAAAACTAACCTCTTATTTTAAATACATAAATGAGCTAACAATGACTTATTTATTTTCGCTCTGAAGTTAAACAGATTAAATCCTTGATTATATCGTAATCTGAAGCCGCTTGGTTCAAGTCAACTTTAAAATATTTTGGACTTGACTTGAATATTCTAAGCCGCTTGGAAAATTAATCCCACGTGTTTTATATCGAGTTTTTCAGTCCATCTTTCCATGCCGCTTGGATTCAAACTCGCTTTGAACTTATCAAAATACACTTAGCGTATGACTTTGTCCGATATGTTTTATTCGAAACTGTAGTTCAGTCAAAACCCTGGTAGAAACAACGTTACCAAAAATAATATCCGAAACAGTATTATTTCTGATTCATATATCAATATATGCTGCGCCTATGACTGCAACTCACCCCATTTACCGGCTTCGTCTTACCCAGGGCTTTAATATAGAATAAAAATAAAGACAGCCATCGAAATTAATGGATTTTAAGACGCGAAAACAGTTCTGTTTTTAGATTAAAGGGGTTGTATGTTAATGACCGAGCACGGAGAGAAAGGAATTGTAGTCAATCAAGCAGAGTATACGTTCTTGGGATGTTAATCAAAAGAATTTGCAATATTTGAAAAAGGTCCTGAAATTTTACATTTAAAATTATACTTTGTTCGTTAAGCGAACCAAACTCTCTGGAATGTACTAGTATTTTGTTTAATAGAAGTCGCCGATCTGGATTTAATTTCCTCTTACTACTAACTAAGACACGCATAGCCAAATAACCATAAGACAAGAATTTCAGTAGTATATTTTCCAAAGGGAAGTAACATGATTGTAAAATAAGCTCTTGTGTGAAAAGAAATAGAAGAACTTTACACGCATGCGATCAAATTATATTCTACTATGTAGAGCTTGTCTGATTTCTCAGGGCCGTAGCCCGGAGAGCGTGAGAGAAGGCTCTGAGATCTATCAAATAAAGAAAATAAGATTTATTGGTAATAGGATGATACTGATTCTATAACCTAGATTTTTATGCTAACCAATTATTCCAAATTTCTTGAATTTATCAATAGAAAGCACATAGTAATATCCATATTGGAGATATCTAAAGCGATTATGAAAATTGTCGTAAATAACTTTTTTCTTCAAACGTCAGTAAAGCCGTCATTACTCGACTGTGTAGGCGGCAGTGAAGTTTCGTTTTTCCTCCGCCGGAGCTTTACTTTTCACTTTTCCGCCGGCGGAGGTAAAAGTGTTATCATAGCAACATAGACATAATACAAACAAACATCAAAATAAGCGTCAACAACTCAAGAGTTATTAAACTAAAATTTGTATTTATCACTCAATGTGTGACTGCATTTAAAAAAATCACTAATTTAGGAACAACTTGGTTATTATTTAATCGAACTGACCCAATAACTGCTTATCAATACGGAATTAAAACGCAATCGAACACGCAATTTTAAAAATATAATTATTGTTGACAGTGTCCACTGACAGCTTTATGTTACATTACTATAGCAACAACCTGAGCCTATTCACCGACACCGCACCGGAGTAAGCCGCCTTGCGAACCCACTTATCTTTAATAATAATAAGTATTACTATTAAAAAGAGACTTTTTGCATTAATTTGTCGACATTTGAAGAAAAAACAGCATATTTTATTTGGAGGAAAAGTAACTTTTCATGGCTTGCTCTCTATTACCAGCCTCACTCCGTTCGGCTGTTAAACACAAGCGCGCCATGAAAAGTATTACTTTTCCTCCATATAAAATAATATACTATTTAATTTATTTTGAGTGTTAAAAAATAAAAAGTATTCAGAATTAGTCCAAAGGTAATAATTTCCACTGAAATTTAGCCTAAAATGTATCAGATTCCAGCATAAGATTATAGAGTTTTAGCAAATTATTTTTTAGAGTAATTCCCTTGTGCATTTTATATCGAAAATGTGTCATGGCAACCCTTTGTTCAAATGGGAAAAGGTAATTTCGGGAGTAAAGTGGGTGGTTTATTCCAAATAGAGCTCTAGGGATTAACACTTTTCTTTTACTCTCTAGGAATTAAAAATATATTTTTTCTTCAAACGTCAGTAAATCCGTCATTACTCGACTGTGTAGGCGGCCGTGAAGTTTCGTTTTTCCTCCGCCGGAGCTTTACTTTTCACTTTTCCTCCGGCGGAGGTAAAAGTGTTGTCATAGCAACATAGACACAATACAAACAGACAACAAAATAAACGTCAACACCTAAAGATTTGTTAAACTACGATTTGTATTTATCACTCAATTTGTGACTGCATTTCGAAAAATCACTAATTTAGGAACAAATTAGTTATTGTTTAATCGAATTTACTCAATAACTGCTCAATCGGAGACGCAATCTTAAAACAATAATTATTGTTGACAGTGTCCACTGACAGCTTTATGTTACATTACTATAGCAACAACCTGTGCCTATTCACCGGCACCAGTCTAAGCCGCCTTGCGAACCCACTTATCTTTAATAATAATTAGTTGTTATTACTATTAAAAAGAGATGTTTTTGCATTAATTTGTCGACATTTGAAGAAAAAACAGCATATGTTATTTGGAGGAAAAGTTACTTTTCATGACTTGCTCTCTATTACTAGCCTCACTACGTTCGGCTGTTAAACATGAGCGCGCCATGAAAAGTATCACTTTTCCTCCATATAAAATAATATACTATTTATTCCTAAACTGTCAAAGGTTTACCATTTTGATAAGGACAGGTATTACTATTACTACAGTATTCAGCGTTTGGTAATGCTTTATTGGTTGTATCCTTTACATTCATTTGTAAATATACGACTTTCAAAATAAATATAAGAAGGTGCTTTGATTATTTTCCCTACACATCTTATTGAAGAATATTCAGAGAAATTAAAAAATAGCATATATACCACGGAATTAAAGTGATTTTAATCGCCCTCGCTAGGCAAGAATAACAATAACAAACTGTCCCTTCAATGGATACCAGGACACGGTGGGATAGAAGGCAACGAAAAAGCATATCAACTGGCAAAAGCAGGAGCACAAACTCCGCTTTTAGGACCAGAACCTTTCTATGGCATGGGTATGCATGCCTACAAGGAAGAATTCAGGAAAGAAGATCGTACGAAATGGATCAGTCTATGAGATCGCCTTCCAGGTTTAAGGCAATCAAAGATGTTTCTAGGGCCCCCTCACGAAGGAAGATTCAAAAGCCTTATATCACAGTGAGTAAAAACAATCTCCGCCTCCTCACCGCCTTCCTTACGGGGCACTGCCGGTTGAGAAGGCACCTGGAGAGAATAAAAATACAACACGAGGACAGTTGCGGGTTCTGTGAGGAGGGGGAGGAAACCTCGGAACACCTTCTCGTAGAGAGCGAGGTGGTCGTGAATAGGTGAATGGCCTGCTTCGGGTACTGCATCGTCGAACCAGAAGAACTTCCATCCATAGAAACATTAAGACTACTTGCTTTTATCAAAAAGCTCGATGAGGTACTCTCAATTTAAAGATACCACACGGGAATGAAGGAACCTGGTTTTTAGTGACAAACCTCGGAGTATTTGGCGCCCCCCGTTATATACAGCATTTCAGTTGTGCAGGGGGGCGTCGCAGGATCTCGTCGGCACTCATATGTAGAAAGCTCAAGTAGCAGAACATAAATGTAGCGATAATACAGGAATCTTGAGTTAGCCATCGAGCTGTTAGAGGACTAAGTACAGGGATGGAATGGATAATTATTGCTGCGAACTGCTAAGGGCATGCTGTATATAAAGAATGTAGATATTATGCCGCTACCAGGAACCTTTACGAATGAGGTCGTGATTTGCTTGGCCTACTTTTCTATGGATGGGGACAGCCCCCCTAGGGAGATTGCTGTATGTGCGGCAGCAGAAGTCTACTTCTGTTAATAATATTCGATCTTGCATCACATTGTATCGGGTAGCAAAGATATGAACCCCAGAGGTAGGGTCCTACTCGAGTTCTTCTAACTGAGTGATCACCTTTTTCATATCGAGGCGACAGTCGGCTTAATATCTGCAGGGAAGCACTTCGCCAAGGATTTCTGAAGTACGACGAGTCTGAGGAAGACTCTTTGTCAAACCACAGATACATCTTTTGTTCGAGTATGAGGCTAATTCCTAACACTCTAATACCGTAATACCTAACCCGGAATACATAAATAAGCGGACCACTTACTGGAACCTCTATAATGAGGAACGGAATGGAAGACTCGGATTGCTGCAGTCATCGTGCCATAATGTAGAGGAGGTCGAGACAGCAGTAAGCTGCCTGACCACCGTTATCAAAGAATCCTTTATAACCAGTTCTACTCTAGAATTCAGGACAAGTGGAGAAAAGACAGGTATTTCCGAGGCATTTACAAAAGAACCCAGAATTCCTATTTTCGTTGGGAACACCTCGATCCTGTCTTGCCCTGGACTACATAGCAGTTGCCTGGAAAGCAGTAATAATTATTTGTATTCCCAATTTAGGGAAGCGAACCACAACTCAGGATAAATCATACGGTCCAATTATTAATCTCTCTAGTGTTCTTTTGCAAATCATAGAGAGTATAGTAGACCATGACATAAAAGAGGTGGTTTTGCTTAAGACACCAATCCGTTCCCAGTAATATACGCGGAAAAGTTCACGAAAATGGTTCTCCATCACCTAATTGTAGGTATATAGAATGAAGTGAAGCACGTGACCGTGGAAAATATGCGCTGTTTTTGATGTGTATACATCTTACGCGGCGGAATGAGGGTAAATCTCGGCAAATGGGACGGAAATGTGGGAACGAAAATGTGGGGACAAAATGTGTAAACCGATGTGACATTATAACCCGTGCGCATTAAGGAGCAAGCTAATCTAGGGCGGCCGCGATTGCAATGACTCAAATGGATGGCGCTTCTAAAAAGCTAGCCGCTAGGGCGGTATTAAATTTTTATTATATTATATTCGCAGTGTATTGTGAAAAGTTTTATTCAGATGCCCAGACGTTTAAAACAATATTGAGTCATGGTCCTCTTCTAAAATTTGCAAAATTTGGTTATTGACTTTGCCAAATCAAAGGATGCCGCCCCAAGATGACTAGGTGGTAGTGAATAAGCTGTGTCCATAGGTTGATGTTATTCCTGGTGGCATTAGATTTTCGTGTCGGATTTGTGCAGTGAATTAATCCACTCCGATTGAAGCTGCCAGTAAGTATTATTAATGAATCCTAACTAATAATATAAAAAATGCAAATAACTAATGTTATAAATGTGAATGTGTTTGTTTGTTTGTAACTACGCTTTCTCACGTAAACTACTCAACCGATCATCATGAAATTTTGTACAGGGTGGCTCGAATTCGTGTCTAAGTATGGGGAACTCGAAAACTGTAAGAGATACAGTATCGGTCAAATTAAGGCAAAATTGCACATTTAGGTGCCTAACAATATGCCGTTTAGAAAGTTTTAAAATTCCGAGTAATTCCGGAGATATCCGGAAAAAAAAAACCGAAATTTTGAAAAATCGTTTTATTTGTTTCCTGGGCTTATTTAAAAACGAATTTCAAATTGAATTGCACTTTTGCATTGCCACTTTTTCCGCTCTATCCAATGATGTTATCCAGTTTGAAATCCGACGTTTCGTCTTCAAGGGATCATCATTAACTTTCTTTTTTTAAATACGAAGTTTAATTTTTTTTATCGTTTTTCATATGGTGTTGGCGTTATTACTATGATTATGTGTTTTTATTTTTTAAATTTTTATTATTATTTTTTAATTATATATTTGGCTCTGGCAACATTTTAAGGTAGGTACTTTTGAAATATTTATATTCTACAATAATATTTTATTTTGTTCTTTGTATTAAGTGAAAAATTGGAGCGTATTAAAAATAAAAAATGGTAAAATTATTTAGAATATTAAATTAAATTATATAAAATCACGCCAAAGCAAAATATATAAAATAAAAATAAAAAAGAAATAAAAAAAAATAAAAATAT
Organism: Pissodes strobi; assembly: GCA_016904865.1. NCBI lineage: Eukaryota > Metazoa > Arthropoda > Insecta > Coleoptera > Curculionidae > Pissodes > Pissodes strobi. The sequence goes on from MU186350.1 coordinate 16,655, forward strand.
CCTCATTTTAATACGCCAATACCATTTGAAAAATGATAAAAAATATTTAAGTTCGTATTTAAAAAAATAAAGTTCATGATGATCCCTTGAAGACGAAACGTCGGATTTCAAACTGAATATCATCATTGGATAGAGCGGTAAAAGTGGCAATGCAAAAGTGCAATTAGATTTTAAATCCGTTTTTAAATAAGCCCAGGAAGAAAATAAAACAATTTTTCAAAATTTTGGTTTTTTCCGGATATCTCTGTAAATACTCGGAATTTTAAAACTTTCTAAACGGCATATTGTTAGGCACCTAAATGCGCAATTTTGCCTTGATTTGACCGATACTGTATCTCTTACGGTTTTCGAGTTCTCCATACATAGATACGAATTCTAGCCACCCTGTACAGATATTTTCAAGAGTATAGTAAAGAACATAGGACACTTTTAGCTTTTACCTGCGGCTTCGCTCGCGTTGATTATTACGGTTAGTTTTAATTCTCTTTTTTTCTTCATTATGGGCATGCCTTGGGTTAGTTTTTGTTCGTTGCGCCCCTGTAGCGACCAAAGCGAGTGGAGGGCTATCCGTGAAGTGTAATATTAGACATTCTAATACAAATGTAAACATTAAACAATGCACGTCAGGCAGCATCTGTGACGGGAATCTGTTTTGCAGGCTGTCTGCAACCGTTAACGTAAAACGTGTTCTTTCTAACGCCAAAATATAGGCAACCAATTCCAAATAAGTGGTTGCCTCTATTTAGGCGTCATACGGACTAAGGTGACATTAGATTTTCTGGTTTCAAGAAGTTTTATTTCTGCTTCTGGGTTTGATAATTTAGCTATTATTATCGTTGTTCCTTGTTTACTATTTCTTCTGAGGCACTAAGCAAAACTGCTTCTTCTTTTGGTTGCACTTAAGTAAATCAGTTGCAATCTCCATGATTGTAGCTTTAACGTCTGCTATATTTGAAATGTGTGTACCATGTATCTCAATATTCAATGATCTCTATCTATATCTATATCTCTAATTCATTCAGGCTGCTTTGTAGTTGATTTATTTGATTCTTTAGTGCAGCATTTTCACTTCTGAGTTTTTTTAGTTCAAAAAGGAATTCTCTGTTGTCCCCTGTTATTTGATCAAATTTGTCAGACATAAACTGCATTGATTTTTGTAACTTCTGGAACACTTTCACAAGATTATTATTACTGGAGTCATTAGTTTGCTCCTGGGATCCTGAAGATACTGAATTTCTCAAGTTTCCTGATCGTCCCATAACCTCGCTTTCTTTACAGGCTGAACATTTAACTATATTTGCATCTTTGTTCATGATTCTTCTTGCACAACTATCATGGAAATAGGCCTCTTTACATATTTTCCAAAGCACATAATTTACTACAGTTTTATTACAATAATCACAGACTTTGTTGCTGGAGCACACGTTTATCTTTTTTTTTTGCCAACATAAACTTCAGATAGTTTTAATATACTTTAGTCATTTGAACCGGTTCCGGTAGGTTATAAGCAACTTAAATGTTTTTGGTTAGTCGCCAAAATTCCGTTAATTTGGTATAGTTTTAACTTACTTTAATAATTTTAATATGTTCTGATATGTTTTAGCCCGTTTTGGTGTTTTTAGTTAGTCATTCAATCAACTTTTGGTTACTTTCAGTCAGTTCCAATTTATTTTAGTCATTTGAACCGGTTCCGATATGTTAAAAGCAATTTTAATGTTTTTGGTTAGTTTTAGTTAGTCACCAAAATTCAGTTCATTTGGGTTAGTTTTAACTTGCTTCAATCTGTTTAATCTATTTCGATACGTTTTAGCCCGTTTTGGTGCTTTTGGTTATTTTTAAACGTTTAACCAAGAACGAGACCGAGACCGAGACCTGTAAATTAGAATCGAGACCGAGACCGAGGCTTACCTATCGAGACCGAGACCAAGACCGAGACCAAGGTAACGAGACTCTCGGTCTCTGTCTCGATCTCGAGAAACATTTTTATTTGTTGAATTTTCAAAACTTATTTTTCTGAAAAAATCAAAATTTTTATGTATGTTATTGACAATTTATGTCAACGGGGTCCAATCAACCAAAAAATTGAAAAATCGTGCAAATCCGGGTATAACGCTTGTTTATTTTAAATTGGGCTGTTTCTTTTTAATATTCTAGAAGAAATGTTATACTGTTATGTACATAATATGTAGTTATGTAGATAACTTATTTTGAGCCATTTCCAAGCAATAAACAGCTATGAGTTTTCACATTTTTCGTAATATCTACAAGGTAATAAAACATCGCGTATCCATTAAAACAACTGTACATTTGCTTCTGGTACAACAAATTCAGAATATTAAAGTTAGTAGAATCCCAAAATTTTAAAACTCTATTTTACACCATTTCGGAAATAATTAAACAAATCCATATTCAGGGGCCCATTTTTAAGAGGCTCTAGCTCCCTTCCCGATATATATTTATAAGAAAAGTTTTAGTTATTTTTGACCGATAAATACATGGGTGATATTTCGTCCACTAATTTCGCGACACCCTGTATACCGTTAAATTTTAAGAGTTTGAAAATACATTTTTTCTACAGCCGCGCGCAAAATAACTAAATACTAAATTCAAATGAA
>MU186350.1:34498-55224 GCA_016904865.1 Pissodes strobi
AAAACAATTGCCGTGGTATAAGTCAGGGCCACCTATTCAAAATAGTAAAAACCAGTTTTTACCGGCCATACTTCAAATAAGTGTCAACTTGTGATATGTCGTTGGAAAAGGAATTTCAAGGTTCATCGAATAGGAAATAAATATATACAGGGTTGTATCAAAAATAAGAAAGTTAGTGTCACTTCCGGTTAAACCGGAAGTCAAAAAAAAATTTTAAAGAGATAAAATTAAGCGCTTCTACACCATATTGACTCACAGAAAATTTCAATTTTATAACTTTAAGAATAAAAACCCTACGTGTTGTTACATGTCCGCTGTGTCACCCGGTATATATATATATATAGTACACTGAACAACGTTTTACGTTAGTAATTCATTCCCGCAGTCGACAAATTCTGATTCACTTTTTACACACCGCCAGATGGCCAGTCTGATGCGGGTTTGAACGGATGTGTCTTAGGCGCAAAAAAATAGGAACCTGCAAGCGGAACGCGGCAGAGTGACAAATGTATTGTATAGATCGCCCTGTATGGCACAGTTGCTATGCATTTTAAGATCCTTTACAGGCGTAAACGACTATATCAAAATCGGCCTCTCCTATTGGTCGATTCGCATGACCCTCCGCTAGCTTCGCTCGCTACGGGGGCTCAAGGAAAAGAAACTAACCAAGTGCTAACCCAAACTAACCCAAGACATACCCAAAATCAAGAAGAAACTGTTTAGAAACATAATCTTAAAAAAAATAAAAAAAGCAACGCTTTGAACCCGTGCCATCCAGGTGGGACCCAACTATCTAAACTTCTCGACCACTAGAGCTCTTGCGACAAATTGATTGCATCACGAAGACATATTGTAATACGAGATGGATCGACCAATAGGAGAGTCCGATTTTGATATAGTTGTCTATTGGCCGGCTATTGGCCCCCGGCGCCGGCGCGGCGACCGATACCGCACGGTAGGAAACTAATATGATCGGTCACTGGAGACCGATACCGCACTGAAAAAAGGCAGTCAACGTGTAAAAACACCTTAAATTATACTTGGTAATACACTGCCAATAAAATTATGCAGGTTCTCTAATGCGAATCTATTGACACAAGAATACAGATTCGCTAACTAACATTATATTATCCTGTTTTCTAACGTAATTTATATTATTCAATATTGATAAAAAGTTAATAATCATAATATCAGCATATGATTAAATATGGTCTAAAAGATAAGTTCCTAACTTAATATTTATTAGATATTTTACAAACAGATAATTTACGTGTAAAATTATAGTAAGCAAATTGTCTAAAGATAATGTCCATTAAAAATAGGAATCAGCATTTTTATTAATATTATCACTTGAGTCATTGAAAGAGATAAGCACCGGAAAATGTCACAATTTTCAGTAAAAACTTCATTTGTGGCAGATTTTTCGTGTAAAATCTGTCAAGGAATGACATTTTTTGAAAAAAGTGATCTTTGGTCCCGCACGATAAGACCGCTTTTGACTATATTTAAAATTTACTTAAAATTGGTTTATATTTCGCACATTTTATAATATGCATTTTAGAATATTTAATCGAATCTCGACATCACTGCGCCATCTATTATAACTGTTAAGGCCCAGTTTTTTATGTGATTGCTATCTTTACCAACAAGATAATTTCCAAGGAGACAATTGTGACAACAATGGTTATCACGCAGATTATCCTCTTGGTAATACTAACAGGCACGAAAACTGGCCCTAAATGTAGTAAATTTCCAGCCTGGTACCTGCTTTATTGTTTTCAACACGAAACAGTGATTCGCGTAAGATGGAGTACTGTGGATGTCCAAAAATGACGTTGGTACTATTTCACTGATCTAGAATCATTGTTACAATTTAATAATTTATTTAATTGTCATTGAATTATTGTTCGAATATACGCTGATTTGGCCATTGCTATCATCTCTTGTTTTTTTTCTTCAAACGTCAGTAAATCCGTCATTACTCGACTGTGTAGGCGGCCGTGAAGTTTTATTTTTCCTCCGCCGGAGCTTTACTTTTCACTTTTCCGCCGGCGCGGCGGAGGTAAAAGTGTTATCATAGCAACATAGATACAAACAAACAACAAAACAAGCGTCAACAACTCAAGAATTATTAAACTAAAATTTGTATTTAACACTCGATTTCTGCACTGCATTTCTAAAAATCACTAATTTAGGAACAAATTGGTTATTATTTAATCGAACCTACCCAATCACTGCTTGTCACTACGGAATTAAAACGCAATCGGAGATGCAATTTAAAAAAAATAATTATTGTTGACAGTGTCCACTGACAGCTTTATGTTCCATTACTATAGCAACAACCTGTGCCTATTCACCGACACCGCACCGGTCTAAGCCGCCTTGCGAACCCACTTATGTTTAATAATTATTATTATTACTATTAAAAAGAGATGTTTTTGCATTTATTTGTCGACATTTGAAGAAAAAACAGCATATTTTATTTGGAGGAAAAGTTACTTTTCATGGCTTGCTCTCTATTAACAGCCTCACTCCGTTCGGCTGTTAAATACGAGCGCGCCATGAAAAGTATCACTTTTCCTCCATATAAAATAATATACTATTTCTTATTTGGTCTCGAAATAAATATTTAAGTGTGCGAAGTTTTAGAGCCATGACACACACAGCGGTTTTTGCCGAATCGACGCGTATAATATACTCTGCAAATGGGGAAAAACACACATGGCGGCGAATGACGAGTCGCTGCTTGTTAGCCACTTCGGCACGTCATCTGCTGCATGCGCCGCGCCGCGGCAAAAACAGCTGTGTGTGTCATGGTCGCCGACTCGGCAGCCGATTCGTCACAAACCGCTGTGTGTGTCATGGCTCCATGCATGCTGCATAGTGCCCGATTAGTACCATTGGCGGTACATTTACGGAGCCTAAGGCAATATTTTTATGCAAATACGCAATTTCTACAAGAAGAATATACACATGGTGTAGAAATTTCACAGGTCGAAAAACAAAACAGACAAAAAATATGGTCAATTGAAAATCACAAATAAATATTAGGTAATTAAATTCAAATAAATACTGAAATACATGCATTTGAAGGGAAGCACTGAAAAATACTTTGATTTCATGACAGTGATTTTTCAAGGTCAAGTAACGACATATTTTGGAATTTTCGTCTCGCAAGAGAGTAAAGTATGTGAATCTCTCTCCCCCTCTTTCTCTCTTATAGAATTGGTAAATAATTATTCAGTTTTTATGAGACGAAGTGAAACTAACCGAAAGTTGATTGGACGAATAACCCAAACTAACTAAATCTATTAAAATTGATCTTAACGTATCCTAACCGGTTCAAATGACTAAGACTCATTCTACATGGGCAGTTGAAACGCGGCTGTTTTGCAGCTGCGAAGCTCACTCTTGCGTAGATGCGACACAACCGCGTATTTTGGCTTCGTGTAGTTTGATTCGCGTTTATGACGCTAGCGGCCGCAATGCCTGCAAAGGCGTTGCAACGGCCACTGGCTGTTTCAACGCCGACTTACGCCAAGTCCTAGGTGAGCGATTTACAGTCGACGCGAACGCGAAGCGCTGGCGATGCCGTACGAAAAGTTAATATAGTCGCACGGCATCGCCACTGATTCGCGTTCGCGTTCGCTGCAAATCGCTCACGTAGGATCGGGCGTTAGGAAGCAGCAAAAACGCTCATGTAGATAACGTCATTTAAAAGGATAAGTTTTCTTTAAATAGGCCGTTCCTAGCTGCAAAACAGCCGCGTTTTAAATGCCCGTATAGAATGGCCCTTAACTAAGTTGTGACTAAGTGAAAATAACCGAAAGTTGATTCGACGACTAAACCAAACTAACCAAATCTATGAAAATTGATTCTAACGTATCGGAACCGGTTCAAATTACTAAAATAAGTTGAGACTAAATGAAACTAATCGAAAGTTGATTCGACGACTAACCCAAACCAACCAAATCTATTAAAATTGATTATAACATATCGGAACTGGTTCAAATGACTAAAATAAGTTAAGATTAAGTAAAACTAATCAAAAGTTGATTCGACGACTAACCCAAACTAACAAATCTATTAAAATTGAATATAACGTACCGGTTCAAATGACTAAAAGAAGTTGAAAAGACTAATCGAAACTAACCGAAAGTTGATTAGACGACTGACCCCAACTTACCAAATCTATTAAAATTGATTCAAACTTATCGGAACCGGTTCAAATGACTAAAATAAGTTGAGACTAAATGAAACTAACCGAAAGTTGATTCAACGACTAACCGAAACTAACCAAATCTATTAAAATTGATTATAACATATCGGAACTGGTTCAAATGACTAAAATAAGTTGAGACTAAGTGAAACCAATCAAAAGTTGATTCGACGACTAACCCAAACTGACAAATCTATTGAAATTGAATATAACGTACGGGTTCAAATGACTAAAAGAAGTTGAGGAGACTAATTGAAACTAACCGAAAGTTGATTAGACGACTAACCCAAACTAACCAAATCTATTAAAATTGATTCTAACGTATCGGAACCGGTTCAAATTACTAAAATAAGTTGAGACTAAATGAAACTAATCGAAAGTTGATTCGACGACTAACCCAAACCAACCAAATCTATTAAAATTGATTATAACATATCGGAACTGGTTCAAATGACTAAAATAAGTTAAGATTAAGTAAAACTAATCAAGAGTTGATTCGACGACTAACCCAAACTAACAAGTCTATTAAAATTGAATATAACGTACCGGTTCAAATGACTAAAAGAAGTTGAAAAGACTAATTGAAACTAACCGAAAGTTGATTAGACGACTAACCCAAACTAACAAAGTCTATTAAAATTAATTTAGCGTATCGGAACCAGTTCAAATTACTAAAATAAGGTGAGACTAAATGAAACTAACCGAAAGTTGATTCAACGACTAACCAAAACTAACCAATCCTATTAAAATTGACAATAACATATCGGAACTGGTCCAATGACTGAAATAAGTTGAGACTAAGTGAAACCAATCAAAAGTTGATTCGACGACTAACCCAAACTGACAAATCTATTGAAATTGAATATAACGTACGGGTTCAAATGACTAGAAGAAGTTGAGGAGACTAATTGAAACTAACCGAAAGTTGATTAGACGACTAACCCAAACTAACCAAATTTATTTAAAGTGATTATAACGTACCTATCGGAACCGGTTCAAATGACTAAAATAAGTTGAAGAGACTAAGCGAAACTACCCGAAGGTTGATTAGACGACTAACCCAAATTAACCAAATTTATTAAAATTGATTATAACGTATCGGAACCGGCTCAAATGACTAAAATAAATTGAGATTATGTGAAACTAACCGAAGGTTGGTTGTATGGCTAACCCAAACTAACCAAATCTATAAAAATCGATTCTAACGTATCGGAACCGGTTCAAATGACTAAAATAAGTTGAGACCAAGGGAAACTAACCGAAAGTTGATTTGACGACTAGCCCAAACCAACCAAATCAATTCAAATTGATTATAACGTATCGGAACCGGCTCAAATAAGTAAAATAAGTTGAGACTAAGTGAAAGTAACTGAAAGTTGATTGGGCGACTAACCAAAACTAACCAAATATATTAAAGTTGATTCTAACGTATCGGAACCGGTTCAAATGACAAAAATAAGTTGACACTAAGTGAAACTAACTAAAAGTTGATTAGACGACTAACCCAAACTAACCAAATGTATTAAAATTTATTATAACGTATCGGAACTGACTCATAGGACTAAAATAAGTTAAGCTAACCGAAAGTTGATTAAACGACTAACCAAAACTAATCAAATCTAATCAAATTGATTATAACATATCGGAACCGGCTCAGATAAGTAAAATAAATTAAGTTTCGATAAAGAAGTATTGACTTCTATCACGTGTACTGTGCTACTCGCAACTGTTTTCAATTCTTTTTTTAAATCAAAATTGTTTTATTATTTACTGTGCTTTGGGGTAAAAAGCAATCGAACCTGTTTATTTAATTTTACTATTTGCCACCGGTTCAAATGACTAAAATAAGTTAAGACTAAATGAAATTAATCGAAAGTTGCTTTGATGACTAACCCAAACTAACCAAATCTATTACAATTGAATATAACGTATCTGAACCAGTTCAAATGACTAAAATAAGTTGAGACTAAGTGAACCTAACCAAAAGTTGATTCGACGACTAACCCAAACTAACCAAATCTATTAATATTGAATGTAACGTATCGGAACCGGTTCAAAGGACTAAGATAAGTTGAGGAGACTTAGTGAATTTAACCGAAATTTGATTAGACGACAAACCCAAACCAACCAAATTTATTAAAATTGATTATAACATATCGGAACCGGTTCAAATGACTTAAATAATTTGAGACTAAGTGAAACTAACCGAAAGTTGATTGGACGACTAACCCAAACTAACCAAATCTATTAAAATTGATTTAAACGTTTCAAATGAGTAAAATAAGTTGAGCCTAAATAAAACTAACCGAAAGTTCATTTGACGACTAGCCCAAACTAACCAATTCTATTAAAATTGATTTTAACCTATCGGAACCGGCTCAAATAAGTAAAGTAAGTTGAGACTAAGTGAAAGCAACCGAAAGTTGATTGGACGACTAACCAAAAGTAACCAAATATATTAAAATTGATTCTAACGTATTGAAACCGGTTTAAAAGACAAAAATAAGTTGAGACTAAGTGAAACTAACCAAAAGTTGATTAGAAGACTAACCCAAGCTAACCATATGTATTAAATTTTATTGTAACGTATCGGAACTGATTCATAAGACTAAAATAAGTTAAACTAACCGAAAGTTGATTAAACGACTAACAAAAAACTAACCAAATCTATTAAAATTGATTATAGCACATCGGAACCGGCTGAAATAAGTAAAATAAATTGAGGCTCGATAAAGAAGTATTGCCTTCTATCACGTGTACTGTGCTACTCGCAACTGTTTTTTATTTCTTTTTATTAATTTTAATTTTTTTTATTATTTATTGTGTTTTGGGGTAAAAAGCAAACAAACCTGTTTATTTAATTTTACTATTTGCCACCGGTTCAAATGACTAAAATAAGTTGAGACTAAATGAAACTAATCGAAAGTTGATTCGACGACTATCCCAAACTAACCAAATCTATTAAAATTGATTATAACTTATCGGAACTGGTTCAAATGAATAAAATAACTTGAGACTAAGTGAAACTAACCGAAAGTTGATTAGACGACTAATCCAAACTCACCAAATTTATTAAAATTGATTATAACGTATCGGAACCGGTTCAAATGACTAAAATAAGTTGAGACTAAGTAAAACAAACCGAAAGTTGATTGGACGGCTAAGCCAAACTAACCAAATCTATTAAAATTGATTCTAACGTATCTGAACCGGTTCAAATGACTAAAATAAGTTGAGACTAAGTGAAACTAATCGAAAGTTGATTTGACGACTAGCCCAAACTAACCAATTCCATTAAAATTGATTAAAACGTATCGGAACCGGCCCAAGTAACTAAAATAAGTTGAGACTGGGTGAAAGTAACCGAAAGTTGATTGGACGACTAACCAAAACTAACCAAATGTATTAAAATTGATTCTAACTTATCGTAACCGGTTCAAATGACAAAAATAAGGTGAGACTAAGTGAAACTAACCAAAAGTTGATTAGATGACTAACACAAACTTAACAATTGTATCAAATATTATTATAACGTATCAGAACTGACTCATAAGACTAAAATAAGTTAAACTAATCGAAAGTTGATCGGACGACTAACCAAAACTAACCTAATCTATTAAAATTGATTATAACATATCGGAACCTGCTCAAATAAGTAAAATAAATTGAGAATCGATGAAGAAATATTGACTTATATCACGTGTACTGTGCTACTCGCAACTGTTTTATTCTTTTTTTAAATCCTAATTTTCTACTTAACAAAGAAAGAAAATAAAATATTTTTATAGAATATAAAAATTTCAAAAACAAACTATTTAAAATTACGCCAAAAAGTATGGAGGGAGGGAGGTTATGATGTCACAGCCGCTTCCACATTTCCTTCCCCATTGGCATGCAAATTTCCGCCATATTTGCCGAGATTTACCCTCATACCGCCGCGTAAGATATTTACAGATCAAAAATTAAAGTTCTTATTTAAAAAAAGAAAGTTGATGACCCCTTGAAGGCCAAACGTCGGATTCCCAGCTAGATACCAGCATTGGATAGAACGGAAAAATTGACAATGCAAAAGTGGAATCGAATTTGAAATCTCTTATTTATTTATTTATTTATTTATTTAGTTACAAACTCTACAGATACATGGATCCAATTACAGAGTAGGAAAGATACTCCTTTTAAGAGAAAAAAAAAAGAAGTTCTAACAATAGTCTACTACTAATTTCCTAAAACTAATTATACTTATATTAAAAATGTCACACTGGTTTTTTATTTGATTATATAATCTACACATTTTTATGATTGGAGAGCCTAAGTAATAATTTGTACGAGCACCATTCACATAAAACGATGACGGATTCCTAGTTATGTAATTTGGTACATTAAAACTAAGCATGGACAACAAACCAGGATCATTTATCTTATTATTAACAAGTTTATATAAAAATGTCAAATAAGCTAAGTTACGTCTAGTTTCTAATGGCTTTAAGTTATATTTATTCATGATCTCCAGTTTAGGTATATGCAATTCATATGTACCTGTTTGCTTATAATGTATATATCTTAATATTTTATTTTGTATCTTTTCTAAATTATTTTTATGTACCTCATAACAAGGACTCCATACAATTGCGCAGTACTCCAAAATGCTCCTAATATATGTGACATAGAGTGTTATAATACATTTTATACTATCAAAGCCCCTACAACTTCTAACAACAAAACCATACATTTTTGAAGCTTTACTTATAATCTTTTTAAATAAGCCCTGGAAAAATACAAAACGATTTTTCAAAATTTTGGTTTTTCGGGATATCTCCGGAAATACTCGGGATTTTAAAACTTTCTAAACGGCATATTGTAAGGCACAAATGCTTGATTTTGTCCCAATTTGACTGCCACTTTATCTCTTAAGGTTTTCAAAATCCCCATCATAGGCTCGAATTCGAGCCATCCTGTACATTAAGAATATTCAAGTTAAAATTTGGATCCAAGGAAATATCACAGCGTTAGATTAAGCCGTGAAAATAATACACATATTGTAGTTATGATTAGATGTTTACCTGTTATTATCACTTGGAAACTAAAAGAAGCTTCTATCGCAATTATATTTTTTACTTTTACAGCGTTTAGCAGCACAAACGTGTCCCCAATTTGGTAAACTCATGATATCACAACCTATAGAATCCATATTCAACGCCCATGTTCAATTGATGCAAAATCTAAGGAACAAATAATCATAGCGAATCCGCCACCGACGCGACGCTACTGCCGTGATCTTCCCCATAACGGCGCCGTGCGCAAGCATCGGCGCAAACCGTTCTCAACAACGCAACAGAGAGTCCTAGCTGATTGTACTATGCTGTGCTATAAGCCCTTCTACTTGACCACTGAAATTCCAACACTTACTTGAAAGTAATTATTGTTAAGTCATCTATATTGATTAATATAATATTTGTACGGGAAACATTAATTTTCCTCTTTGCTTAAAATAGTTACATAGTGAAACAGTTTGTTTTCGTGGGTTAGGCCAACAAATAAAACTTCAGTTTGGTGAGCAGATGAGGAAGGATTTTATTTGGAACAGATTTACTTTTCCAGTTTTCCAAAAAGCTGGAACAATTAACAGGATCTTAGAAATACGAAATGTAATTTACAAAAATAATAGAATAAATTATTCTATAAAACAAGTCTGATTTATTCAGTCCATAAATGGCCACAAAATATTTTCAAACAAATATTAATTAATTAAACTTTTATAAGCACTTACCTGGCACTTGATATATTATCTGGTCTAATTTGATAAACAAAAGAAACCTTACTAACAAAATCGACGGTTGTCAGCTTTAAGGTTTGGAAAATACGCATTTAAAATGTGAAATTTGCCTGTTGGCTTGCGGTACAAATTTGATAAGAAACGGGAAAAAATTTACAAAAAAAATAATACCTACAAGGATAGGAATTTGAATCTTGAGCAATTATTTTAAAAGAAATGATACAAGTAGTTCCCTCTAGATTAAGGAAAATCAACCAAAGTTTTTTTGTTACTCTCATTTAGCTTAAAATGCTGTCTTTGATTTAATAATGGGTTTCCTGTCGGACTAACCGGTTATTTATTGAATTAATCGTGTTTCTATCAATCACTAAGTTTTTTTTGTTGACCCATAAATTCAATGGACAATTTATAGTAATTTTGTAGTTTTTACTAAATTAAGGTCGCTGTACCAAATTTAATTGTAATTACTAAGAGGTTGTTGATTGGTGTTAAGGGGGAGACTTATTGAATGAATAATTATTTGTTTTGAGGATTTTGGACTGAATTTATGTAACGTACCTGCAACCAATGCATCGTCTATTGTCTTAGACCAATTTTTTTCTCTTTTTTAGGGTTAGTTTGACGACTAACCCAAACTAACCCTAAAAAAGAGAAAAAAAGATTATGATATTAGGGATTTTAATTCTAGGGTTATGATAATTAGAATAGAAATATTAATTTTAGGTGATTTAAAATTGCCAGTATGGGCACAATAGGGGAAATTACATTGATTTCATAAATCAATGGGGAATTATCGTGCAGTAATTACGATTAACAGATCTAAAATGTAAAATTTTGCTCCCCTGATATAGTTTCCTCATATTTTCTTAAAATCTGTTTGCATAACTACACCGCGCAACTTATTTAACGCACAGCCGAGATTTTGTCTCAATTTTGATATTATGTATTTTTGAAACTTGTCCTTAGATTTTATTGATTTTTCAAGAATCGTAGGTTTTTTCCTTAAGAATATCACTGCTTTTATGGTTTCGGTTAAAAAAGTAATTTCGGTATTATACCGTGCGTTATAAAGATGTTATGTGTTTTTTTTTTCGAAAACTCGAAACACCCTGTAGGGTATTCTGGCCATTGCAAATTAATGCAATTGTAGCCAAATTGTCGCCGCTTGCTTTCCTTACATTTTTTTGTATTCACTTGTTTATCTCTGTTACTTCAATAAATACACAATTTTTAGATCAACGTGATTTCTTAAATTTAATATCCTACATGTTTTTGTTATGTAGTCATTATTTATTAAATTATTAAACTGAATACCGATATTACACTTTTGTTATCGTCGATATCTTAATTATTGAAAGCGATTCGAGTTGTCTTAGAAAAAATGTACCTAATGAAAACTTGAAATAACAACAATCCAAAATGAGCGAATTGCTTTAATTAACGCAACAACAGTAAACAACATAATAAACACATATTAATAAAGTAAATAAAGAATCAGTACCTGGTACTTCCACCTCTGGCTTGAATGACCTCCCGACATCTTTGATTCATACTTAAAACTAAGGGTCTTATTTCGTTCTGAATGAACTGAGACGGTTCCGATACGTTATAATCAATTTTAATAGATTTGGTTAGTTTTGCTTAGTCGTCCAACTAATTTTCGGTTAATTTCAGTAGTAACAACTTATTTTACTTATTTGAAACAGTTCCGATACGTTATAATCAATTTTAATAGATTTGGTTAGTTTTGGTTAGTCGTCCAACTAACTTTCTGTTAGTTTCACTTAGTATCAACTTATTTTACTTATTTGAGCCGGTTCCGATACGTCATAATCAATTTTTCATAAACCATTCTCAGGAAAACAAAGAAGTATTCACTTCAAAAAGAACAGTACTGATCGGGACCTGCTGACACGGAAACAACAGCACAGTGTTTTAGTGCGCAGGATAAAACGGGATTTTTTTTGCTTACATTTTTCGATATTGCATCGATTTTAAGATGCGCAAAAACCCGGTTTTTCGCCTATAGATTGCTATTTTTGAATAGCGCAACAGTGGCTATTGCTTGTCCACACCTATAAAGCAATGAACGCTAATCATAATATCGTCCCCTTTAAACCAGAAGGTCGTATGTAACTTTTTTCTGAGATTTAGAATTAAGACTGTATGTAACAAGGTGTTACTAATATTTGTCTGACAATACATTGCAAGTGAAATAATTTATGGAATGCAACAAATTCATATTTAATATTAAGGCACATGTGTGATGATCTGAATACCGTAACCGGCAAAACGTCTTATGTCTTACTATGATACATAAGTCTCTTTAACATTTTAAATTTGTTACTTTAATGCTCTTGACTTGTTATCGACTAAATGTTGTATTTGATTATGTCTACACATCAATCCTTCTGCTCAAAATATGTTGCATGTGATATATTCAATTTTTATTGGCAAAACAACTTATGTGCCGCAGCTTAGCTGAATGAGGCGCATACTACCTTGTGTCCATTAGAATTATAGTTAGACATAAGTGCTCAAGGTGGAAAAAGGTTGTCAGTAATTTCTTTTTTCTTCAAACGTCAGTAAATCCGTCATTACTCGACTGTGTAGGCGGCCGTGAAGTTTCGTTTTTCCTCCGGCGGAGCTTTACTTTTCACTTTTCCGCCGGCGGAGGTAAAAGTGTTGTCATAGCAACATAGATACAATACAAACACACAACAAAGTAAGCGTCAACAAGTCAAGATTTATTAAACTACAATTTGTATTTGTTGACTGCATTTCTAAAAATCACTAATTTAGGAACAAATTGGTTATTATTTAATCGAACTTACTCAATTACTGCTTATCAATACGGAATTAAAACGCAATCGGAGACGCAATCTTAAAAAAATAATTATTGTTGACAGTGTCCACTGACAGCTTTATGTTATAGCAACAACCTGTGCCTATTCATCGACACCGGTGTAAGCCGCCTTGCGAACCCACTTATCTTTAATAATAATTAGATATTATTACTATTAAAAAAAAGATGTTTCTGCATTAATTTGTCGACATTTGAAGAAAAAACAGTATATTTTATTTGGAGGAAAAGTTACTTTTAATGGCTTGCTCTCTATTACCAGCCTCACTCCGTTCGGCTGTTAAACACATACGCGCCATGAAAAGTAACACTTTTCCTCCATATAAAATAATCTACTATTACACATAAGACTGTTTGCCGATTTGCCCCTAACTTAAATTAGTTTGTGGTTAGTGAGAACTGACTAAACTAAATAGTTCTAAATTTTCGTCTGGAAAAAAGGGTTTTAAATCAGTTTTTACTGTAAAATATTCTTCTTTTTTAAACAGTTTCGATTACTCCTAAGGCAAGTGTTTAGCTTTTAATTGGCCGTTTAAAATGTTTTAAGGTATTTGTTTCAGAGAGAACTGACCTATAATGTCAAGCCTACGACTATTATTATATTTGTTGTGGTAATTTAAGTACCTATTTATTATTTTTCTACAAAAAAGTGTATCGGCCACAGGTTAGCATTTGAGCAGATTAGGATTGAAACCTAATAGTGCAAAGGCAATTTTGTTAATAAGTCACTGGGATTCCCGTACCATAAACATCTCGCAATGAGAATGATGAAATAGTTAGATTATTAGTCAACGATCTTACTAAAAAAAAGTATTGGACCCAAGAGTTATAAGTCCTAAATATCTCATATTTGAATAGTCACAAATAAAGTTAAATAATAAATAGTGTTCACAAATACTTCGGAATTAGTAAATTACAAGTTTTATATTCTAAAGGGTTATTAGTTTTCGCAATCTCAATTCCATTAATCAAATAACCTACATATAATATATTTAATTTACTTCCTTTACCAATTCCTCACAATTTTTATCACATCTGAATCAACCTAGCTTACCTGTTGGTTAGTACTACGAAGGTCTATTACATGCCAGTGCAGGGTCTATCTAAGTGTACAGAAGTCACTAAGGAAAACTTCATTTGCGAATATTTGCAAGCCGCAAGAATCCAAGAACGCCCTTCATGGAAGTCCTTCTCTATGTTTCCATTGGCCGAGAGATTCTTGAAGACTGTAGGACCAGAACGGTAAAAGCTGACTTCGAGGTTTGGAATCCCTTGGGGAAAACCACATGGATTTTCATAATTTGGAATCCAAAGGTACTCACACTATCATGTGATGATTCACCGACACAGAACAATAAAATATGGTTCACAGGATTGATTGATTACAGCCAAGCTGTAAGTGTTACACGCAAACCAGCACGATAGAGGCGCTTAGCATCATAGCCCGCAACGTAACCTACGATCTCCCCGATTGTAATATCGCACTGGATTACTGTTGTTTATCGAAGCACTAAAGATTAAATATCACTTCACTTTCCCTGGAACCAGTGAACACAACCAACCTAAAACTAGATGAACTCCAAGTCGCCAACCACAAGCTAAACCAACTAGATGATCTGCTAAACGAAGAACTGAAGAAACCTTTCAGAGGCCAACATTCCCAGTGGTATACTATTGGAGTGTCCACAATTGGTTCTATCATAACGATTAGCTTATTATAGAATCTGTTAAAATTGTGTGCTATTTTCAAGCTCCTTCGAAAATATCTCTGGTGTAAGTACTAAGGAACATAGGCACTTGGCGGACTCTTGTTGTATTAGACTATTTAATACAAAAATCAGTACAAACAGAATAGTTACAAGAACCCAACTGACCTAGACACCAAAAGAAGAAGAAAGAAACAGAGGGGAGCAATTCATTCCCCTAGACTCCTTCATCCCAAGCAGGCAACCAGAGAGTAGAACCCAATGACCAGTCACGGAACCAAGAGGTCGTTGGCCCTTAGAAGACCATTCGGAATTAATATGGAATAATCGCTTTAATATTACTCTTAATAAAAAAGCAACAAAATTTTCATGATATAAAATTATCTTGTCTTTTTTCTCAAAGGAGGGAGGTGTTGTATACTTCGAGAATTACTGTATTTTGTTCATCATTTTAATCGTAGTCTTAATATGTAAACTCATTCTTATTATCAAGAACTTATTTTACACTTTGATATTAGGACAAGATTATTATTAGTTATATTTCACTAACTAAATCTTCCCAGGCAGACTCATTTTTATCTGTCTCTACATTTACTGCAATGTAATAAAGATAATTTGTGTTTATCAAAAGAGTATCCTAAACCCGATGACTAATGCTGGGAAGACGGTATCGTAAAACCTTAGGCCTGTACCGTAGACTTACGTCTGGAGACTATCCCATAACTCTCAGCAGCATGCCTAAATTCACTTTTCGCAGGCCCTTCGCTCGCTCCGCTCGCTACGGGGGCTCAAGAAAAGGAAACTAACCAGGTGCTAACCCAAACTAACCCAAGATATACTCAAAATCAAGAAAAAAAACTGTTTAGAAATCTAACCTTAAAAAAAATAAAAAGAAACCGATGGGGTTTGAACTCGCGTTGCCGAAGTGAAGGCTAACCATGCAAACCTCTAGACCTTCAGAGACATACAAACGATTTGTTACATCACGAAGTACATGAAAACAGCTGACTGCTGAGAGTTATAGGATAGTCGCCAGACATAAATGTACCGTAGAGCTTACCTACTTTTATTCTTTAACCAACATACGCTACTGCATATATAAGGTCAGGCTTTAACTACTAACGTTCTACTTTTAGATCAACTTATCAACTTCTTTTAAAATGAATAAATAGTTTTAAACATCCAAAAGTAGATGGGTGCCAGAACCCCGGGAGACTCCACCAGAGAATACAACAAAACTATTACTAGTTTGTTTAGTTTATAGAAGCATTATATTGAAACATTCGAGGTTAAGTATGTTATAAACCATTTTTATGATGGAAAAAATACTCACCTATAAATCTTGCAGCTATAACTTCAGTAACATTTTTCGTTCCTTAAAGATAAATTGTGTACACGGTCATAACATAAACTTCAAATGCTCAGCCAAAGGAATTCATTAAGCGATCATAAGGCCGCGGTTTTAAATAACGCTCCGTTCTAATTCCTATAAAAATGATCATTAATCCGTAATCTTCGGTGTTACATATTTATTTTTATGATTTTTAATTTGTATGGAAATTTCTCAAAAAGACGAGCGTTACTGGATTAATAGCTCGTTTCCAGCCATAACTAATTCCGACTTAATATCTGTTGAAATATGTTTACGCTGTTTACTTCTCAATTAGAGTTAGGGATATAGTTTAAACGCATAATATTAGTTTCTTTCTTTTCATATATTAATTGCATTGCAAGGATAAAATGTTTAGTCAAATTAAAGTAAAAAGCAGAGTTTTCATTAATAATTTCAATAAAAAGCTATTTTGTATGTAGTGTCGCACATTGTCGACAGCAGTCTGTGCGGCGCGCTCAAAACGTCAGTCCACGCGGCAAAAATCCTCGAACAGGTGTCAGTACTTAAAGGGTTAAAGCTGCTGGATTCCATTCAGAAGAGGGCTGTGCGTCTCGTCGGCAATCCGGAGTTGACCGGGAATATGGATAGTCTGGAACATCGTAGACATGTGGCCGAGAGGTCTCTGTTTTACAGATATTTTCACGGCAGATGTTCCCAGGATTTGGCCCGCATAATCCCGCCCCTGGCAGCTTCTGTTAGACAGTCCCGACAAACGGCAAGAGCGCACCAGTTCGTCGTACAACTAGAAACACCTAGAACATCGCTTTACCAGAACTCCTTTGTCTGGCGCACTGCATCACTGTGGAACTTACTTCCAGGACATCTGTTTCCCACTAATTACAACCTACAAATATTCAAGAACCGTGTCAATCAACATCTTCGCACACACACCGCTCGTCGAGCGCCATAGGATCTCCCTTTAGTGTGTGTGCCACTGCCATAAAAAAAAAGTCAATAACATCTTTTCCCGCATTTCGCAGAGCTTTGAGATTAAGTCAACGACTTTTTTCTTAATTAATACTTTATTTTGAGCATCTTACACACTGGTTTAATGATTTCATGTTTAATGCTTGGTGTTTAGTGTTTAGGATTTGATGTTAAATATTTTGATATTTAATATTTTACATATTTTGACCACGTACAATTTGTACAATTGTATAGTTTTGTATAGTTTTTCTTTTTCCTTTTATTGTATATTTCTATTAGTGTTTTTATATGTTTTGTATATTTTGTACTCTAGCTTTGTCTACAAATTGGAAAATTTTTTGACAATAAAGCATCTATTATTGTTATACTATATTTCCGAGTCTTTTGAATTTTCAAATTTCATAAATGAAAAACAATTACCTAACAACTTTGTTCTCATAAGTATTGATGTCATATCCCTCTTCAGCAATATTCCTTATGAATTAACTGAAAATAGCATAATTAAACATTAGGATGTAATAAGTCAACACACAAGTGTAAACCAGAGAAGTTTTCTGGAAATTTTAAAATTTGTTTTTGACACTACCTACTGTAAATTTGAAGAAAATTACTATAAACAAATTCTAGGTACTCCTATGGGAGCCACACTATCTCCCATCATCTCCCAATACGTTATGGATGATTTGCTCGATATTTGTATACCATAGCTTTCTTTCCAACTGCCTTTTCTAAAAAAGTACGTTGATGACGTAGTCACTTCTGTACCAATTGACGGATGCGAGGAAATTCTAGAAGTGTTCAACAATTACAACCGCTATATACAGTTTACGATTGAGAGAGAGACTGATAAGAGTGTACCTTTTCTAGACACAAAACTCATTAGAAACGATAATAACCAGATTATTCTTGACTGGTACATAAAACCTACAAGGTACCTCAACTTCTTCTCCAATCACACTACCAAAACAAAAATTAACTTGGTTGTTGCACTTAAAACACGAATAGAAAAAATTTCTCATATCTCGTTAAGACTTAATAATTTAAAAAAATTACATAGCATTCTCCTAAACAACTCTTACCCCCACAAACCTTTAAATAAATTAATTTTCAGCACAAATCAGATAGTGGGTGATAACAACGAGAGAGATGATGGAATAACACCAGACTTATTCTCATCACCAATAGAGAATCAAATTCATTACTATTCTTTTCCTTACATAAACGAAATTTCTTCAAAAATCATTAAGCTTTTTAAATGTGAACCCTCTATAAAAATAGCTGATAAACAGATGAAAACTGTGGACAGCATTTTTAGTAAGTTAAAAAACAAAGACGAAGACTTGAAGAAGTCAAGTGTGGTGTATAGTGTTCCTTGTTCTGAATGTGAAGGCATATATATAGGACAAACATCTAGGGTATTAAAGGATAGAATCACAACACACAAAAGTGATTGTAGACTCAATAAAAATACATATGCAGAGCATACCAATAATGCAGGACATTTGTTTAACTACAATGAAACTAAAATTTTATGTAATGAGTCTAATTATAGCAAAAGGCTCTTTCTCGAGATGGTTGAAATTTACTCACAACCTAACTCAATCAACAAAAAAACAGATGTTGAGGGACTCAGTGTAATTTATTCCCATTTGCTTACACTAGATACTAAAAATAATAACCACACATATAATCAAAGTGGTATATCCTTAAATATTTAACAAAAAAATAGGTTCTTCAACCACTCTCTGTAGCGAAATTAGCCTGCTGCATAAACAACAGTCTGTCCGCCCCCAGAATTAAAATAGGTTAAATAGTTTAAGGACAAATTTGATTGTTTCTACCGATCCTCTATGATAACCATAACTATAGGATAACTGGGACTAGAATAGACCTTGCCCTTAGCAAATAATCTGTATCAAAAAACTTATAACAACGCAAAAAAGATACAAAATTAATCTAAATAGGTTCACTTTCCGTCGAACGATACGGCCGACTATAGGATTGCTTTGATCCTGATAATGAAGTCCGCCATTTTACGTGGTTTAATCACGAATAGTATACTTACGATGTAGTAATTAGGAATTTTATGTCTGTTTTGCGTAAGAGATGGTTTTCAAGAAATTGCATAGCAGTAAGTAGAATTTAAGGTTTCCTTTGTACATCAATATTAAATAATATCTCCATATTGTAGCCCCGAAGAAGATAATAAAAATTATCGAAAGCTTGGCGTAGCTAAAAAGCATTTTTTCTCATTAGCCCACATCAGGACCGATACCCCAAGAAATTATTTGTTGTATATATATATATATATATATATATTTGCTTACACTAGATACTAAAAATAATAACCAAACATGCATGTTAATATGTATATTACAAATTATTTAATATTTGTGGGTTCTATTAAAATGAAATTTCTACGCAAACCTTTAAGATATTGGTAAAACTATATTTTGAACCAATCCACTATCTTAATTATTATTATTATTATTATTTTATAAATATATGTATAACGTTATCGACATGAAGGATGATTTGCTTAAAATTGAAAGTCGACATGCCATGTAATCTTCTCTGATCATATAGTTAATACAACATAATATTTTAAAACTTATTCCTCTGAGAAGTTACTACTTATACCTATTAACTTTAAACAAGAGGCGAGATATTGCATATTTAACAAATTTTCTTCAAATTAATTTAAATTCATTATTTAACCTCTACTTAATTAACACGATAACAGGTACACAAATTGCGAATCTGCCCTCATTTTGATAGTTTAACGAGATCGAAAATACACGAAAACCGAGCGTGTAACGCCGGAGAGAGAGTTTTGAGTGCTAAGTTGTGAAGTCGACAGCGAACTCACACCAATAGATTATGCATGTTATGCCGCCTTCGTAAGGGATAAAGTTAATATTATGAGTGCTTAGCTCATTAAATGGTAAAACCACCCTTTAATCTAGGGTTAGACAGATAAACAGGTATATATTAGGTAATATTCAGATGTATGATGTAAATGAGAAACGGAAATTTAAGGAACATGGAATACAAAATTCTAGGATTTATTTTCGCGTTGCTCAGAACTCAGCCGAGCAGTTATTAGTTATTTATTTGATATTATGCTTCCACGTAGTAATAAGTAATTTTGTGGGGCATACCCGGAATTGACGACAAAGAGCAATAACTGATGGGGAGAGGATTCATTTTCTGCTTGGAATTCTGAAACCGAATTAAGTCATAAACACATACTTATCAGTATTAGGTGCAACACTTCATGCATATTCCTCCGCTCTCTATGGGGCCAAAATGAATCGAAGCTAACCAAAACGAACCCAAACTAGAGATTACAACTGAGATTACAATACATTATTATATATATAATTGCCTTACTCTATTCTCATTGATTGAAATTTGAATATCTTATAATCCATCTATGATTGTAATTTTCCTTAGTCTACAATTCGTTGTAGCCTTTAAGGTTACCCACCCATGGGATCTCAGTTCGGGAACACCGAGTGGTAATGTAATCGCCACTGGCATTTAAATAGGGAAAACCGGAAAAAAAACATTTTTTTCTTCAAACGTCAGTAAATCCGTCATTACTCGACTGTGTAGGCGGCAGTGAAGTTTCGTTTTTCCTCCGCCGGAGCTTTACTTTTCACTTTTCCGCCGGCGGAGGTAAAAGTGTTATCATAGCAACATAGATACAATACCAACAAACATCAAAATAAGCGTCAACAACTCAAGAGTTATTAAACTAAAATTTGTATTTATCACTCAATGTGTGACTGCATTTCTAAAAATCACTAATTTAGGAACAAATTGGTTATTATTTAATCGAA
>MU186350.1:55234-71655 GCA_016904865.1 Pissodes strobi
TTTCATGGCTTGCTCTCTATTACCAGACTCACTCCGTTCGGCTGTTAAACACGAGCGCGCCATGAAAAGTATCACTTTTGCTCCATATAAAATAATATACTATTTGCATATTATTGATAAGACACTACGTCCGCCGGCGCCGGCGGCGGCATCTTATAAATACGCAATATAATTTCGCCGTAGGACCCTACTACTAGCTGCCGAAAATATTTTTCGATACATCAGAATCCAACCAAAATTGGATTACTTCTTATTGAAGCTGTGTAACATTAAATAACGTACTTAAAACGAGCCGATCCGTGAATTTTATCCGAGCCGCTGCTAATCAGCTGTTAAAGTATTTGGTTATATGTCTTCAGATATTAAAATACCATGCATAACCCTCCGTCCCTTTGCTCGCTCCGGGAGCAAAGTTCTACCAAAAATAGGTGAAGGCATGTTCAAAATTAAGAAAAATCACGAACTGAAGCCGACAGTACATAAAATAAACCGTCCTCGGCTTACGACGACTAATACAAAACAGACAATAGCTACATCAATTGAACTTAATTCACGTCGGAAAGCAGCAGTAAGTGTTTATTAACCCTTTGCGGACGAGTATCAATTGCCATTTAGATCATTGGCAACTATATGCTCACCCCTGAGCGCGTCATAGTTAAACTCAACTTGCGTAAAGGTTGCCAACTGTTTTGCAATGGTTTTATGCAAACATATATCTATTAATTAATATTTGTTTTATTAATTATTGACGGACAATATTGACAAGTGTATAAAGTAGTCCTTACTCCTTAATATTACGAAAAATAAAAACCGTTGTACATATTTTTATCAAAACGTGTATTGAAATAGCCTTAAAAAATATTTTTTTTGTGTCTAAATAGAGTTTTAACACTTATTGAATAAAATAATTTATATAAATAATACATCTTAGAAAAGGTGCATACTTATTCTTAAGACGTTGACCGACATTCGCGGCATATACCGTCCGAGGCCCATTAAGAACATATACACAAAAAATATGGGGGTCGCTTTAAAAAGAGACCTTGATTGATAGCTTTGTCAGCTCTCAACATAGAAAAGTCAAATTTGTATTACAAAACTTCTTAAATGCTGAACTTTCCTCTTATGTCTAAACGCAAAAGACGTCATATGACGTCATGTCCCAGTAAAAACCAAATTGTGCTCAGAATGCCATGAATTGGAGTGATATGTCGCATGCAGTTTTTTTACACAAAAACAGTTATAAGTAATAAAACAATAATTAAAAGAACACAGTAGAAACAATTGTAATAGTCATATCGTATAAGGTTATGAAAGGGGCAGTTATTTTTTATTATAACATTAAATTTGAAAAAAAGGCTTATGCATGCCAGGTTTCAAAACAACAGATAGTGAAGCATTTCCAACACAGCGGTTGCACTGCGAAGATGTTTCTTTTCGTTTTTTCTTCTTCTCCTTCAACAAAACATTATCTGCATCTCTTATAATATAATTTTTATATTTTCTTTTTGAGTTTGATGCAGGTTTAACTTCCAAAATGTGATGTTCATTCTCTCTTGGCTTAGATGATTTTTTCTAGTTTTTACTGACACTTCCGCTACAAATTCTCGGCCATCTGTTTTTTCTGTCAATCCAAGTAGTTCCCTTATCACTTTTTCCCGGAAAAATAAAAAAGTTGTTTTTTTTTCACCATATTATAATAATTATTTAATTCCACATTGAAATATCTAGAAAGTGAAATATTAAATTTTTATATCATCTGGCAGTCTTTTTGGACATAAATATTAACTAGTCAATTGGCGTGATCGATCGATTTCAGACGCGTGTTCATTGTATTTGACTATATCCTGTAGTTTCCTATTTTTTCCGTATCTATTGCCCACTTCTGTCATCTCTGGATGATATGCAGATGAAATAGATAGGAATCACGCTTGACTCTCCATTTCGATACATAAATATCATTTGAGCGGCGCCAGACATGTTCACTCCTTTTTAATTTAGTTGTCCTTACTTCTTTGGGTTAGAAACTATTAACGCGATGTGGTCCATCAAATCCCATTATCCTCCCCCAGGCTGGAGAACACCTAAGTACAAAGTCTGAAGTTGATCAATGACAGTTTGTGACAAGAGGGACTGCATTGTATTAGCACGCAGGAACGTCAAAATGGTGAGAGCAGTTTGATTACGGGGAGTGACGCCCTCGCCATTCCGAGTTTGCCACGGAATGTGGCCCATCAAATCCCGTCGTCCTCCTCCAGGCTGAAAAACACCAAAGTACAAAGTCTAGAGCTAATCACTTTGAAGTGACCCAACACACCCCATTCTGACCCCTGTCAAACTAGGGAACACCAAAGGAATGAGTCTGAGGCTGATGCTTCCAGTTGAAGGGGCCCTAGGTGGTAGATGCATAGGCCTACTCGCATCGTCCGGTGAAAGACCACCCCACCAGAACTAGAAAGTGCTAAGTGGTTTCTCCGAATCACGTTTAGCTTCTGCGCTGGGAGTTCTGGCTTACGCAGTGGGAATATATGGACATGATGGTGCTTTCAGCATCAAAATATTCCGGAGGCAAACTCCCCGAGCATTCGGAACTACGGGCGCCGCGCCGGGTGGCCCTGGGAGCCCTTCATTCCGCATTTCATAGACAACAAAGATACTGAGCCAATTTAGAATAGATTTCTGCAACAATAAGTGGCCTAAATACAAACATAAATTCGGAACACCAACATTTAGAAGCAAATAGACCACACATACTAGCCCTTACAGAAATACAAGTATGTTTTACAACAGTAAACTACCCCTATCCTGGTTACGACTTACACAGCCGATTTAGACATATGTTCAAAATATGCCTTTTTGTCCGAAGCGACCTTTTATGTCGCCGCGATGAAACACTCGAACCCAACAACCTTGACGTCATGTGGCTCAAGTTCACCGCCAAGGGATTAACCAAGTTTATATGCTGAGCATACCAAAGCTTTTATGTAACACTAGCTACCACTTTTGACTCAAAACTGGTCGATCACCCCAATTCAGAAATAATCGTTCTGGAAAATTTCAATGCCAACAACACCAACTGGCTCAAACATCACAACAAGATCGACAACGAAGGTAGAGAAGCTGAAGCATTTGCCATCACCTGGGGGCTTACTCAACTTGTAGACGAACCAACTCGAGTCTAAGAGAGGGGCGAATTCGTCGCCCTCCTGGATCTTTTTCTAACCACCAATCCTGACCAGTACACTATTACCGTTGGTCCGCCATTAGGTACTTCCGACCACAAACTTATTACAACGGTTTGTGAATTGCCACCTCTACAGAAGGATCCACCATTGCCTCGCAAATTCGGGCATTACAGTTCAGCAAACTATGACGATCTAAGAAAGTTCTAGCTAGATTTTCCTTGGCTCGACCGACGTCTGCTTTGGCACTGATGACCCATCAGTCTGCTGCGAAGAGATTACGCAAGTAATCTCCTCAGGCATGGAAGCATACATCCCAAATTCGATCAAGTTACCGTCAAAAGGAAAACCCTGGTTTGACAGAAGATGCGAAAGAGCTGTAAGTAGGGAACAGCAAGCCTACAAGTACTGGCAGCAAAATGAGACCCTTGAAAATAGCAATTATTTTGTCGAAGCGAGAAACGAATGCAAACGTGTGATCGACGAAACTAAGGACAAACACAATCAAAGGATCAGGAATAAACTTTTACAATGCCCCAGTGGCTCCAGGAATTTCTGGTCGGTAGCAAAATAACTGTACAAAAACGTCCCTCCCACATTGGACAGGCGAACCTGGCATCACGGCGACTACAGCCAAGGAAAAACCAAACATGCTCGTCAAAATGTTTATCGCACTCTACCTTGGGGGGACGCCCAAGGCAAGGCTCCCCCCACCATATCAAACATCAACACTACCATGGCAGAAGTCAAGTTTCATCACCGGATATTCGTAAAATCCTTAAAGAACTAGATACGCAAAAGGCATCAGGACCGGACGATATACCTGCCATCGTGTTAAAGAACTGCGCCATCGAACTAACACCCGTTTTCCAGACTTTTTTCTCTATCTTAACCTGTTCCAAAAAAGGCAAGAAAACGACGCCCTCAAACTATCGCCCAATCGCCTTGCTTCCCATAATCTCCAAAGTCATGCAACCTGTAGTCAATCAGAAACTATTCAAGTACCTCGAAAACTACATAATAATCAGCGATAACCAATACGGCTTTCGCAAAGACAGATCGACAGGAGATATATTGGCCTATGTCACTCAATATATCAATTGAGAACTACGGAAAGTCTCGAGCAAAGGCATTCGACAGAGTTTGGCATGATGGATTGCTCAACAAACTGCCGTCCTTCGGACTACCAAACTCTCCCTGTAGCTGGCTTGCCAGTTTCCTTAAGAACCGATCTCTGCTCGTTGCAGTTGATGGACACATCTCAGACACATTCACTATTAACGCGGGCTTGCATCAGGGCGCAATATTTTCACCAACTGTGTTCCTCATCTATATTAATGACCTGCTGACAGAAACGAATGATCCGGTTCACAGTTTTGCAGATGACAGTATCCTTGTCTTCCAATTAAGGTCAGAAAACCTTTACCAGCGAGTGAGACTTACCACCGCAGACAGGAGCAGATTACAGCAATTAATCAAGACCTGAACAGATTTCAAATTTGGTCCAGTTTAATGGCAGCAAAGACCCAAGCAGCCACGTTTACCAAGAGGGCCAATACGGCGGGCACTGACATCACTATGGCAGGATCGACCATTCCTTCATCCTCGTCAATCGGACTACTGTGTGTCTCGTAAACAGCAATATAGCATGACCGCGTTGCTAACATTGCAAAATTAGCCTCCCAGAAGCTTGGTGCGCTACTTCGCAACAAAACTTTATACACCGCAGCAGTTGCTCTTGCTCTACAAAGCGCAAATAAGACCGTGCTTAGAATATTGCTCACACATCTGGGGTGCCGCACCAAAGCACACCCTTAAGCTGCTCGATTCCATTCAGAAGAGAGCTGTGCGTCTCATCGGCGACCCGGAGTTGACCCGGAATCTGGATAGTCTGGAGCACCGCAGACATATGGCTGGGATATCCCTGTTTTACAGATACTTTCCCGGCGGATGTTCGCAGGATTTGGCCCGCCTCATCCCGCCCTTGGCAAGGCCTGTCAGACATTCACGACAGACGGCAAGAGCGCACCAGTTCGTCGTACAACTGGAAACACCTAGAACATCGTTTTACGAGGAACTTTTTTGTCTGGCGCACTGCATCACTGTGGAACTCAGTCCCAGGACATCTGTTTCCCCCTATTATAACCTACAACTATTCAAGAACCGTGTCACCCAACATCTCCGCACACACACTGCAGCGCCATAGGATCTCCCTTTAGTGTATGTGTCACTTTCATAAAAAAACTTCGTAGTGTCCCACTTGATTAAGTTTTTTTAAGCCAAAAGCTTATTCAAAGGATGACACTATTGTAGAAGTTGTCCATATAGAGATGGTGTCCTTTATTTAAGTAAGGTTCTATTAACCGCATGACTAAACTGGATGGTTCTACATCATGATGATTGGGCAAACATAACCACAGAAATTCTTTTAGTTCTTCCATACCTAATATCTTGTTTTATACCCGATCTGGTGCAATCAAACATAAAGTCAACAAGGCCTTTCATTGTAGTTTCCCATATAAATGTTTCTACTGCAGAAGCATCTAATCCAAGTAGATAAATAAATAGAAAATTTAATAAAGTAATGCCTGTGTGTAAATTATCACCTTCTCTATTATCTTCGCTGCCTTCGGATTCGGTTTCTACCAGAATCTCACTTAGAGGCTGCGCTCCTATCCTACCTTCAATAATTTCACGATTAGAACTCGAAGTCGATGCTGAAAAATAGATAAACTTAAAAACAATTTGTTTTAAAAGGGAGTGCTGTTTTCTTTTCAATTTAGCAAAAATAGATAAACATGTACGACAATATTACATTCATACATACAATTCAATTATTTCTACCCTGATTATTTTCAGAATTTTTCTGTTCGTATATCGTCAAATTCGCCATACTCGAACATTCCTCTAATTCACTCTCATTGACTTCAAAATCAGAATCTGTATCGGTGCTATAAAGATCATGTTCTGAACAAGACACATAACTATTTCTCGTGATCATCCATTGCGATGTTTCTACTACAATGAACTTACTTCTAACACGTATAAACATACACTAAAATTTGCCCGCAAAAGTATGACGTTTGTTACCACGTAGTGCAAAACTATTTGGACTATCTATCTTAAATGTACATTTTTAGGCTTCCAGTATGACACCATATGCAACTATATACACATAGCAAAGATCTCTTAATCTAAAAACAGCGAGGAGTTCAGATCATTCCTCTTCTTATAAAGAAATAAATATTTACTTTGAAATACTTTTCCTCGCCATAAGAACATGTGAAGTTCAGATTGGGATTTAAAATATCTCATGATAAGTTTTCATAATGAAACTTTTAACGTCAAAATTAAGTAAGAGGTGCTTGATTTGAGCATCTACTTATCAAACACCATGTTTTTTAAACTGAGAACCCGCATTCCTCGTTTCGAGATCCGACGACTTGGAGGAAAAATTATTTGTTTTCATTTCTAACTCAAACATGTGTTTCTTCTGAGAGAATATTATTTTGTTTGGAGGATGATTGCTCTTAGTACGTTATGCCGCCCATCTTTGTCTATTCAATTGAATCGACCAAGCCAAAAGACTGCTATGAATGCGTTGTGAATCGGCTGTTTGTCGTGTATTTTGTTAATTTTGTATTTGTCTTGCGGCGTGCTCTGCTGGGTATAATACCTACAGCGTGTTCCCGTGAGGGATTTATGAGTGTTTTCTTTTGTGGGCTGTATAAAAGGTAAGATTTTTTTTTATATTTAACAAAAACCCGGTTCGTAGGCCTTCATATTCGGTGCTGATGTGATGTAATATAAATCCTAAAGCTAGATTTATAGATTGACATAACATAAGCATAGCATAGACATACCATTGCATAAGCACATTACAAGAAATGGTCCGTTTATAAATATAGGCTTATGTTACGCCTGAGCCGTAAATCGCAAATCCTAACTTTACAAATTTCATAATTTTGTTTAAAATTTTTTAAAGAAGTATATTATAGAGTCTTATGTATATTAATTTATAAAACCTTACCATTCTCAAAAAGAACAAGCATTCAAAAAGCCAAAACACCAAATTTTATTGAACATCGCATATGTCATTCTCTCAAAAGGTAAATACAATTAAAATTCTGTGTTTTCATTGGTCGAACATAAGCACATAGCATAAAAAGTTGAATATTGGTCAACTTCTTATGTCAGGCTTATGTTGTGTCTTATGTTATGTCGATCTATAGATTGCCTAATTTAAATATGAATGTTTAACTTCTTATGCTTATGCTATGCTTATGTTACGTCAATCTATAAATCCAGCTTAAGATTTTCATGGTTCGCATCATTGCACATTTTCGACTTTTGACTCCATTTTGGTTATCTAAATGCGTTTCACAAAGCTGCAAAGTTTCAGTGCAAGATTGTGTTACGGTAATTTTGACAATTCCGTAACATCAGGTTTTTCCGAGTTCGCTTGTATTTATTTTTAGTTTGAAATAATTACTTTTCATCTTCAACCTTTTTGAATTACTGTCTGAATCGACCTGGTAGCAACAGTGTGGAAATTTCCGCATTAAATAGTACGAAAATATTAATAAATACTGAATTTTTATGTTGCCCATCAAGTTCATTTAAAACTAATTTTTGTCTTTTAAATATACCAGTCGATAATTATCTCATTAATATAAAATGAAAATTAATATTATGGGTTGAATCTACGTAAATACAGCAGTGGAATATATTATTTCAAATTAATAAATAATTTCAAATATGCAGTTCAGATTTTATGATTAAAGATCGGTCGCTTCGTACGTACGGTGGAAAAAGTTGAAATATTTGTGACGACTGCGTGCCAGTGTAATTTTTTTCGAGATGTGATTCTGGCGGAAGGTAAGACTGGATTTTAAATCTGATCTTATACCGACTACCAGCGTGAAAGGTTTATTTATTTATTTATTTATTTATTTATTCAATACAGTATCTACAGCAATGCCATTTACAGATACCACCTATTCTAACTAAAATAAAATAACATAAAATAACACCACTCGAAACTTCCACCACACAGAAGTAAAAATCCGAAAATACACTCACACTATCCAACTATCATCCGCCGAGCCTGAGCAGCAAGCAACTTTTGTTCTACAATTCTTGCAAAGCGTTCTAAATTGGTAACTGTTACATCTATGTCACTAGCATAGGTGTTAAAGATATCACACATACGATAAATAGGAGAATTTTTATATACGTTGATTCTCGGAAAATCTAAATAAAATGTTTTCCTCTGTCTAGTGCTGACACGATTAACTGAAAATGGCAACTGTGATAAGATGTCCATGGAGTCTATGCGATTGTTGAGAAGTTTATACAAAAACATTAAGCAAATTTTAATTCGCCCATTTTCCAGTGTCAATCTATTAAATAAACTTAACAAAGCATACTGGTCATATCCCTGCACAGGATAATAACCGTACTGTTTCAAGAACATATATTTTAAAAATTTTCTCTGGACCCTCTCTATTGATTTCGACCAGACTTCATAATGGGGCGACCAGATTATACTTCCATATTCCAGTCTAGGTAATACCAGACTGTCAAACAGTCGAAGGCAAACATCCACACTGAACCGTTTGGCGGATCTGACGACGAACCCCATCACCCTATGAGCATCATTAATCTTTTCAACAATGTGACCCGTGAATGATAAAGAAGCATCGAAAATAACTCCTAGGTGTTTATGACTAGAAGTCTGTTCTAAAACTGTTCCATTAATGCTATATCTGCTAATAACTGGATTCTTATTCAGGGAAAACGTCGTTGTGGTGCATGTTTTACCGTTTAAAATAAAGCCATTGTCAGCACACCATTCGACAACACCATTCAAATCATGTTGCAAGAAATCACAATCATCCTCTGTCAAGATTTCCAAAAATAACTTGAAGTCGTCAGCAAATGACAATGTCCGAGCGTGTCTCGCAACCTGACACAGTCCATTAATTGCAATCAGAAACAAAAGAGGTCCCAAGTTAGAACCCTGTGGAACCCCTGATGTACTACCATATACACAGGACTTTGCCCCTTTTATCTCAACATACTGTTGCCTATCACTAAGGTAGGATCTTATTAAATTAACTAAGTCTTCTGATACATGCATTCTGCTCATTGATTTAATAACAATACTATGTTTCACCTTATCAAAGGCTTTCTCCATATCTGTAAAAATTACGTCAACTTGCCGTTTGTTATTAAATGAGTCATGCAAATATTGACAAAAAGTAATTAAATTCGTCATAGTGGATCTCTGTGGAAGAAAGCCGTGTTGATATTGCGAAACATTAAATTTTACCTCTTCATAAGTTCTATTGAAGAGGACTATTTCGAAAACCTTAGATACAGCGCTCACAATAGAAATAGGCCGGTAGTTAGTGATCTCATGTCTGTTGCCGCCCTTAAATATTGGAACGACTTTACTTATTCTCCAGATAGTTGGGTAAGTAGAAGTTTGAAAACTTAGATTAAAGAGAAACGCTAATGGGTGCAGCAGCGAATCACTGCAACCTTTAAGTATATAGCCCGGAAAGCCATCTGGTCCTATGGCCTTGTTCCCTTTCAACTTTTTTATCGCTTTACGAATCTCATGCTCAGTTATAGGTACGTCACAAAAGTGATTGTTACACTCACGCTCACAACAGTCCAGACCTTCAACCACAGAAAACACAGAGCTAAAATAAAGCGCAAACCCATCTGCTATACCTTTAGCCCCCGAATAGGAGACATTATCATAGCTGACCTCTGATGGAATATCTGTGTTATTTTTCTGTTGCTTAATGTACGACCAGAAATACTTTGGATTGTCATGCAAGCCAATCTCTACTCTTGCCATATACTCGTTATAGGCAAATTTAATTTTAGCTTTAATTAGGCGCCTCATATGTTTGTACTTGTTTAGCCAGTAATCAGATCGAGTATGTTTATATTTCCTGAAATACTTCTCTTTTTTCCGTAGTTGTACTATAATGTCTCTATTGTACCAAACAAGAAACATTCTCCCGACCTGTGTCGACAAAGGAACACACTGAATAAATATATCATGAAATATAGCATAAAACTTGGCTAGCGCGCCATCAATATTGTCGTACTCATAAAGAGCCCCCCATTCCTGTTTCTGGATCATATCATACATCAGAAGATAATTTGCCTTCTTAAAGTTAAATTTCCTATTTGTGATTGGCTCACATTCTTCATATTCACATCCACACTTAAAACTTGCCAACAAAGTAGGATGATGCATATCAATAGGTAGCAATGGGTCAGCATCAATTTCCACCTCACAGCTCTCTAAAAGGGGGCTAACAATTATCAAATCCAAAAGGACATTGTTGACATTTCGTACACTATTAATCTGCAGAAAGCTAGTGAATGCTAAGAAATTCTTGAAATCAAGAACATGTTCATTATGGACGTCATACACAAAGTCACGCAAATTAAAATCACCTAAAATTATACAATCATAATTTAAAAAATTACTTTCAATACAATTATAAAATTTTCTATACAAATCCTTGCCACTACCTGGCACAAAGTAAATGACTATTACATACACATATTTCCTATGGCCCAGGCATAATTTAACACAGATTGCTTCAAGGGCATCATCAAACACATTACATTCCTCAACTACATAACCATTCTTTACCGCCAGCAAAACTCCACCTCCCTGTTTTTTTCCAGTCAATTCAAAGTTTCTATCCTTTCTGAAAATTATTCTATTGTTATTAAATTCAGAATTATAAACAGAGCTATTTAGCCAAGTTTCAGTCAGAGCAATTATATCACTATCATTATTCAATATATTACATTTTAAAACTTCAAGCTTAGTCTTAATTCCTCTACAATTTTGATAGTAAATCTGTATCTTATTTAAGTTATTTAAGTTACCTCCAGTGTGTCGTTTGCTAGTGGAAAATTTGGATTGGTTATATTACGGGCTATATTTATGTCAGCCAACACATCACTCTTATCACCGCCTAAACAATCAATATTATCACCAATCAATGCATCGTCGGGCTCAGACTCAGACTCCCTACCATCAACAATTAAAACAGCATCCACCTCAGACTCGGGCACAGACCACAACTCTAAGGTCTCTCCACTCCCAGGAAAAGGTTCAGTTAGACCCGATGTTTTAATATGAATTAAATTTTTGTTCTTGTTTGTGATCTGTGTTGCATTAAGAATGCACTGAACTAACAGAGAGACCCTATAGTTATTCAGTCTATTACCCATTTTATCACAAATATCCAGATATAAGACACTATTTTCAGTAAACCTGTTGACATAATTCAAAAACTGTTCAAACTTTCTATTAAAATATCTTACAAGTCTTGACTGACTCGTGTTTATTACAGGAGATGACAAAAACATCACATTAGTATGACAACATTCCCCAAGCTTAAAGTTAATGTGTCGCATTCGAGGATACTTGCCAGTTGCCAGATCGTTAGCTCCACATGCCACTATCACAAAATCATTGCTTGTTAAACCCCTTACAGACTCCCCAATGTGATCGATAATATGTTTGTACGTCGCATTAGGTTTAACAACTGCTTGGACTCTGACTCCCTGATCACCAAAAATCCTCCGCAACGGCCTGTCAAGGTTTTTGATCGTTTGATCACCCAGGATAAGAATGTTTCTAATACCTTTCACATTTGTCAAACAGGAGACATCATCGCCATCCCGCATAGTGGGCCGTAATGACACCGTTCGAGCAATTGCAATTTTTTGAGATTCTTGTTCTTGAAATTCATCCTTCAGTTTTGTTATTTCATTAAGATAGGCTTGGTTATCAGCCTCAAGAGTTTTGATTGCAGTTATCATGTTTTTGTTTAGATCATTCAAGTCATTGATCTCTATTTGAAGGTTGTTAATTTTATTGGCATAGGCTGTTATTGATTCCTCCAGGCACTTCTTTCGATTTGTAATCTCATCATCCAGTGACAGCAACTCAGGTACATCCAAAGTGTCCGTTTGCACCATTGCCTCCCTCATGAACCGATGAAGGTCTGGGTAGCTGAACAACATACAGAGGTGCTATCTGAAACCAAAGTCTGAGTCGAAACAGTGTGCGTCCTCGCTGTTGTTTGCGTTTCACAACTTACAAAGGTTCTCTCCTCATAGCTTTTAATTATGTCATCCCTTTGTTTTAGCTGGGATCGCAGGTCTGATATTTCTGCCTGATATACTTCGATGTCTCCACGAAACTTAGACTCCATCTCAGCTACGTCACCCTCAAAGACGGTCGAGCTTCGCTTTAAGCGCACAATGTAATTGTCTTTCTGCTTCAGCTCTGCCTGCAGATCCTGCACAAGGCATAAAAAGGATTGAATCTGATATTCTCCCTCACCAGTTCTTGCAGCCAAATCTCTGCAATCCGCTGAACAATATATCAAGTTATTGTTTAGAATTTCATAATATTTCCTTCTTTTCACACAGCTCGGATGGAAGACATTACTACAGACCACACATATCCAGTTATTATTGGATTTATTCTTGCAGCATTTAAAAACCTCTGCCATGACGAATGCAGGCGCTACTCCACAGAAACTAAGAGAGAAGGTAGGGCTTGATTTATTTTATTTTTGTTTGTTTTGCGATATCTGATCTTATTTCTAGTTTCCTATATCGTAGAGTCTGTAAGCAGAATGAAGCTGCTAAGCTTGTGAATTTCTGGTATTTGGTTACTATCGTTTCGCATACCACGTTGCCTTTTGCCGTGTGTATGTTTGTGCCTGTAGGGCATGTGAGATAGTTTTTTTTGGGCTTTAGGCTCTTTGATAAGAGCGAAAAAAAAAAAGGACTTGATCCTACAAAAGCAGGGGTTATTTATTTTCGGATTTAGTTCAGCAACCCAACTAAAGAATCGACCAAATTGGCCTATAGGGCTCATATCTAGGTTCTAGTTAGAGGTGGCAATTTTTAGAAATTAATAACTAAGACTGTCGAGAGTGTAGGCAAAGTATATGTAAACTAGTAGCTCCACTCCCCCAAATATTTTCTGCCAGCCGCCGAAAATCCGCAGATTGTTGGCAGCATGTGGAGCGTTTTAATTTAATCAGTCGTTCGTGTGTCGGCAGAGTGTTCTGAACAGAGTCGGATTTGTGAAAATCCTTAATTTTATTTCTTTTTTAATATTTTATTCGGACTTCGGTGGAAATATATACGAAGCAATGAAAAATACAAAGGCAAATAGGAAAAATCTATAGTCGGAGTAGTGAATAGATATGTTAATAAAATTAGGTGAAGGGGGCGACAAGACCGGAAAAATCGTCTAGTGTCAGATTTTTTTTTATAAGTACATATTATATAACGGTAATGGAATGCTTTGTAAATATTAAATATATTTTGGCACTGTGAAACTAACCCAAAGTTGATTCGACGACAAACTCAAACTAACCAAATCCATTAAAATTGATTATAACGTATCGGAACCGGTTCAAATAACTAAAATAAGTTGAGACTAAGTGAAACTAACCGAAAGTTGTTTGGACGACTAACCCAAACTAACTAAATTTATTAAAATTAATTATAAGGTATCGGAACCGGTTCAAATAACTAAAATAAGTTGAGACTTGAAACTAGACGAAAGTTGTTTGGATGACTAACCCAAATTAACCAAATCCATTAAAATTGATTATAACGTATCAGAACCGATTCAAATGATCAAAATAAGTTGAGACAAAGTGAAACTAATCAAAAGTTGAATCGACGATTAACCCAAACTAACCATATCTATTGAAATTGATTATAACGTATCGGAACTGCTCCAAATGGCTAAAATAAGTTGAGAATAAGTGAAGCTAACCGAAAGTTGATTGGACTACTAACCCAAACTAACCAAATCTATTAAAATTGAATATAATGTAACGGAAACGGTTCAAATGATGAAAATAAGTTAAGACTATGTGAAACTAGCCAAAAGTTCAATCGACGACTAACCGAAAGTTGCTTGTAGTCGCCCCCAAACTAACCCAAACTAACCAAATCTATTGAAATTTATTATAACATATCGGAACCGCTTTAAATTACTAAAATAAGTTGAGAATAAGTGAAACTAACTAAAAGATGAATCAACGACTAACCCAAACGAACCAAACTTATTAAAATAGATTATAACGTATCGGAATTCGTTCAAATGACTAAAATAAGTTGAAACTAAGTGAAGCTAGTCGAAAGTTGATTGTAGTCGTCCCCAAACTAACCCAAACTAACCAAATTTATTGAAATTGATTATAACGTATCGGAACGGACTAGCCCAAACTAACCAAATCTATTAGGATTTATTATAACGTATCGGAACCGCTTTAAATAACTAAAATGAGTTGAGAATAAGTGAAACTAACCGAAAGATGAATCAACAACTAACCCAAGCTAACCAAACCTATTAAAATTGATTATAACGTAACGGAACCGGTTCAAATGACTAAAATAAGCTGAAACTACGTGAAGCTTATCGCAAGTTGATTGGATGACTAATCCAAAGAAACCAAATCTATTAAAATTGTTTATAACGTATCGGAACCGGTTCAAATATCTAAAATAAGTTAAGGTTAAGTGAAACTAACCGAAAGTTAATTTTTTGACTAACCCAACTAATAACATCTATTAAAATTGATTATAACGTCTTAGAACCGGTTCAAATGATTGAAATATATTGAGACTAAGTGAAACTAACCGAAAGTTGAATCGACGATTAACCCGAACTAACCAACCTAATCCGGTTAGTCGTTCAATCAACTTTTGGTTAGTTTCACTTAGTTTCAACCTATTTTAGTCATTAGAACCGGTTCAGATACTTTATAATCAATTTTAGTAGATTTGGTTACTTTGGTCTAGTCGTCGATTCAACTTTCGGATAGTCTCACTTTTTCTCAACTTATTTCAATCATTTAAGGCGGTTCCAATATGTTATAATCAATATTAATAGATTTGGTTAGTTTGGGTTAGTCGTCGATACAACTTTCGGTTAGTTTCACTTATTCTCAAGTTATTTTAGTCATTTAATGCGGTTCCGATACATTTTAATCAATTTTAATAGATTTAGTTAGTTTAGGTTAGTCCTCGATTCACCTTTCAGTTTGTTTCACTTAGTCTTAACTATTTCAATCAGTTGAACCGATTCCGATGCGTTATAATCAATTTTAATATATTTGGTTAGTTTGGGTTAGTTGTCGATTCAACTTTCATTTAGTTTCACTTATTCCCAACTTATTTTAGTCATTTAATGCGGTTCCGATACGTTATAAATAATTTTAATAGATTTGGTTAGTTTGGATTAATCCTCCAATCTATTTTCGGTTAGTTTCACTTAGTTTTAACTTATACCTTAGTCCTTTGAACCGGTTCCAACACGTTATAATCAGTTTTAATAGATTTGGTTAGTTTGGGCTAGTGGTCGAAGCAACTTTCCGTTAATTCACTTATTCTTAACTTATTTTAGTCATTTAACGGTTCCGATACATTGTAATCAATTTTAATAGATTTGGTTTGTTTAAGTTAGTTTTCCAATAAACTTTCGGTTAGTTTCACGTAGTCTTAAATTCTTTTAGTCATCCGATACGTTATAATCAATTTTGATAGATTTGGTTAGTTTGGGTTAGTAGTTCAATCAAGCTACACTTATTCTGAATTTATTTTAGTCATTTCAAGCTTTTCAGAATACATTAAAATCAATTTTAATAGATTTGGTTAGTTTGGGTTATTCGTCAACAACTTTGGGTTAGTTTCATTTAGTCTCAACTTATTTTAATTATTTGAATCTGTTCCGATACGTTATAATCAATTTGAATAGATTTGGTTAGTTTGGGTTAGTCCTCCAATCAACTTTCGGTTAGTTTCAGTTAGTATCAACTTATTTTAGTAATTTGAACCCGTTACCATACGTTATAATCGATTTTAATAGATTTTGTTAGTTTTGGTTAATCGTCGAATCAAGTTTTGGTTAGTTTCGCTTAGTCTCAGCTTATTGTAGTCATTTGAACAGCTGCCGGTGCCGATACGGTACAATCAATTTTGATAGATTTGGTTAGTTTTGGTTAGTCGTCCAATCAACGATATAAAAATACCGTAACACGAGACGAAAACATAAACCATGTCATAACGTGGCCTTGAAAAATAACTTTTTTCTTCAAACGTCAGTAAATCCGTCATTACTCGACTGTGTAGGCGGCCGTGAAGTTTCGTTTTTCCTCC